>JACERP010001369.1:0-21709 GCA_014080715.1 Scenedesmus sp. NREL 46B-D3 | reverse complement strand
TCCACACACAAGGGGCCTCCTGCTACAGCCCATGCGCCATTGTACAACACGTGAGCGCAGACGGCAGCAGCATGCACCCATCCATCCCCAGCTGCACGGCCCCATCAAGCAGCTGCCGCGCCTACCTGTGCGTCCAGCACCAGCTGGTTCATCGTCACGCGCCTGAAGGGCTGCGACAGGTCTATGTCCACGCCCTGGTAGCTGATGGCCTGCTTGCCACACACCGCCTGCGCTGCCGTGCGCAGCAGTTCCTCGGTGAGGGCCATCATGTCGCTGTAGTCCGCGTACGCTTGGTAACCTCCACGCTGGTGAACTCGGGGTTGTGGCGGGCTGCTGACGCCCTCGTTGCGGAACACCTGAGCGAGGTTCGCGGCCAGCGAAGCAGGTTTGGGTTGGTGAGTCGCGCTGCTCTGTCATTGACTGTGACATGCTGCGCATGACGTGCCTGCAGACGATACTGGCTGTTCATACTCATCGCGGATGGAAGCAGCACAATGCACAACACTATGAGTGTCGGCTTCCTGCAGCAGCCGCTGCTGCGGCCAAGCGCCCCTCCAAAATGAGCGCAGCTCGACCCCTGGCATGCACCCCGGCCAAACCTCGGCCAGCTGCAGATCACGCTCAACACTGCAACGTCACAAGCAAAGCCAGAGACTTTGACAGTGCACCACCGCGACACCTACTGTGCATGCTCTCCTTGCAACCAAACACATCACAGATTGTGTTACACATGCCATGCAGCCAAGGTTCACAAGCCCACTCACCCTCCCAAGCTCAAACACGCGCTCAAAGCCGCCCACCACCATGCGCTTGAGGTGCAGCTCGGTGGCAATGCGCAGCGTGAAGGGCTTGCCGAGCGCGTTGTGGTACGTCACAAACGGCCGCGCGTCCGCGCCGCCAGCGACAGCCTCCAGCACCGGCGTCTCAACCTGCAGGAATGACAGCGGTGCGCATGGTGAGTGCTGAAAGCAGCGGAGGTGTCGAATAAGGGCACATGCGCAGCGCAAAAGGACGATTGTATCAGAGATGCGGCCGGCCTGTTGGCAGTGCCAAGTCAAGAGGCACTGGGGCTTTATGAAGCACTTCGAGGTCTGGAGAGGCGAGCATGGAAGATGCACCATCGAATGCACGAGGCAGCTTACACGTCGCCGGCTGCGCCTCACCTCCAGGAAGCCCTGAACCGCACTGCAGTCAGTAGCTGTAGCCAGTGGCATCAAACAGTGCACATTCAACTGGCTACGCCTCACCTCCAGGAAGCCCTGGCCCTCCAGGTGCCTGCGGATCGCGCTGATGGCCTTGCTGCGCGCCCTGAAGGTGGCGCGTGCCTCGTCAGACACAATCAGGTCCAGGTAGCGCTGCCTGCGGGGACGGGAACACTGAGTTGGAGCTTGACTTGCAGTACGTCATATGGTGGTCTGAGCTTTCGAGATGCTGCATGTTGCTGCTGCTGCTATCATGCGACAAATGAGGAACGCCAGCACACCAAGTGAGCAGCATCAAGCATCAGGCCACCGGTGGCTCCTGGCTGCATGTGTGTGTGCCATACCACTCCCCGCGTACAGCTGATAGATGCATGCGTGCAATGCAAGAAGACCTTGACCAGGATGCCTGCTGCATAACCCCCATCTCTCCTGCTGAACAATTCCTGGTCTTGACACACACACCTGGCAGTGCTTGCACTGCTTGCAGAGAGGTGCGGAATGCACCTGCCAGTGCTGTGTAAGTGTGAACGGCCAATCCGCAGCCGCTGCTCACCTGTAGCGCTTCTCCACGTCTGCCAGCCCGTGCCACTTGTCCGGCAGCGGCAGCAAGGCTCTTGGTCAACACCCCAAGCTCATTGGCAACCACGCTGATCTCGCCCTTCTCCGTCCGCTTCACGCTGCCCTTGGCGCCCACGATATCTCCAATGTCCAGCAGGTTCTTCAGCTGGCCAAACCCTCCAGGCTGCCCAGCTTCCAGGCGAGATTTGTCACGTATATCTGCAGCTGGCCGTTGTCGTCCCGCAAGGAGAGGAACGCAAGCTTCCCCATACGCGGCGCGCAAACGACGCGGCCTGCCACTGCGACGGCTGCTGACTCATCTTCCTGGCCGGGCTCCCAGGTGCGAGTACTGCTGCTGCAGGTCTGTTGAGTAATGGGTGCGGTCAAAGCGGTATGCATAGGGCTCCTGGCTGGCCTGACGCAGCTGGTCAACCTGCAATCAAAGTAACAAGTGACAACATGGGTTGGTGAAAGGCTGTCGGCGTCAGCACCAGGTTGAGTAACAGTGTGGCAGGCTGCGGGTGTGAACGAGGAGTGCCATCATAAAAGGCGCGGAGTGGCCGCAATTGTGCGACTGCTGGCTCGCCTTGCACAGCTGCCTGTCACGAGTTCCGCTCCAGACGTGCGCATACCGCAATGTCAGGGTTGGTGCTTGCCAGCAGGCCACCTGTAAGCGCTACTGAGAAGTACAGGCCAGGCTTGCATCCTAGAAAAGAAGCAAACAAAGATAAAAACTACCGCGCACTTCAAGCAAATATGCAGCATTGTGTGGCTTGCTGTGCCTGGTGCTGTTGCTCCTCAAACTGCAGCCAGAAGCCCAACTCGAATTACCATTGTAGTTCATGACATTCGTCCTGTAGGCCCGTCAGGCCAATAATTAAATTAGCAGTTGCATGATCAAAGCTGTATCAGTGTGTTGCGTGAAGCCAGCAGCACAGCATCCGACTACATGCCCGGTGCCGTCCTGCAGGACTTGAGCTCACCTTCTGAATGCGCAGCGCACGTATTTCCTCTGCTGACGACGTGTTTTGTGCTTGTTGCTGCTGCTTGTTTTGCTGCTTCGGCTGCTTCGGCTGCTTTGGCTGCTTGCCCTTTTTCTGCTGGTTGTGTGCAGGCTCTGCTGCTGGTGAGGGCTGCTGCACCCTGCATTGCACAGCAGCAAGTAGGGTTGACCCATTGGCCCAAGCGTGCATCAGACAGTACATCAAACTGCCAGGTGATTGGGTGTCAAGTGGCAGGGCAGCACCAGCAAAATGCTCGACTCTCACTCTGCGGTGGCGCAGCAGTGGACAACACGCCTGCTGCTGGCCGGGCATCTGCATGGCAGCGAGCGTAGCCGCTGAATGGGTCTAACAATATTACTAGCAGCCCTCTGTAACATTTGTGGCTGCAGCCCCTGCATTGAATGGCCTTCCGCGACAGCAAGGAAATAGCTATTCCGTGAGCGTCCCGATCCGAGCGAATACGTTTTGACTGCCCAAGCTGTCGGACGATGTCGAGCCTCGATGAACAGCCAGAGGGCTATGCTCTCGCCCACCACCCTGCTGTCACATGCGGCACCTCTGCTCTTTTCAAAGCATAGACAGCGCAAGAGCCAACCGTACAAGAAGAAAAATATGCTTGCATGTCAGTGCCTGATTAGATTGAATACGTCCAGAAGCCGAGGGTGCTGTTCAGTGTACGGGTGCACAGCCTGAATTACACTGTACTGCGATAGTGCAGTCGTGCAGTGCAGTCGTGCATGTTTGCATGTTATCGTGGGCACGGGATGTGACTTGAAGTTGCATTATATATCAGATCTTCCATTTAACAAGAAAAGCGGCTCAACGCAATTGATCTGCAAAGCATTGCTGCAGTAGGCCTAGCCTGACCATCAACACACGCTACACAGCCATGACGCGATGCCTCCAGCTCACTCCTTATAGCATTAACACCTCCCATAATGCAACAATCATGACATCAGTCAGACCCATGTTGTAGCATGCAGCATTGCTGCACAGCGTCCTGGCAGAGAGCGCTGCTGGACAACAACAGGGCCACCACATTGTTCTCAGGCTGCATGTCACTGTCGTACCCTCTTACAACCACAACCGTACATTGTACAATCACCACCGCTGCGACTGCTGCCAACATAACAACATCCAGTGCACAGCTCCAACCAATCCAGCATAATCGGAAGCATTATACTTTACAAGCGATGCGAAGGTACACACTTTGAAACCCCAACACCACCAAGTATAAAAAAGGTTCATGCCAGGGTGCCACCAGCAGCAGCACACAAACAGAGCTTGGATCACCGGCAGGGCAAGGCTTGCTGAGCAGAAAGTGCAGCACCTTGGGCTGTCTCTGCGCCAGCCGTGAGCTTTGCCACCTGAGCCTTTGCCCTTTCCACACCATTGCCGCACAACAAGCACAGGCTTGGTCAGATTCTAATGATAAAACCCATGTCTCTGCAGCGTACTCAAGTCAGCAAACAATATCAGAATACTTGCCTGAGCCAGCTGGCAGTTGTTGCACACGCCTGCAAAGCCTTGCAGTACTAGCATATCTCAG
The DNA here is from genome assembly GCA_014080715.1 of Scenedesmus sp. NREL 46B-D3. NCBI lineage: Eukaryota > Viridiplantae > Chlorophyta > Chlorophyceae > Sphaeropleales > Scenedesmaceae > Scenedesmus > Scenedesmus sp. NREL 46B-D3. The sequence goes on along the minus strand of JACERP010001369.1, from coordinate 17,396 downwards.
CTAGCTTTCACCAACTGCTGCCCTGCCATCCGCTGCAATATCCACTGCGGCCACACCATCGGTCACCTTGCCTACACTTGCAGTTCTTCCCTCTGCAACATCACCACCAGCTGCTGGAGTCTTCCTTTCACTGCTGTCATCACTGCCACCGGCAGCACTGCTACTACCTGCTTGCTGCTGCTGCTCACTGCTGCGTGACGCTAGCATAGCCGTGCCTACTGCATCACTACCACTAGCAGCTGTGGCAGCCGAGCAGCAGCTGCCATGCCCGCGTTCGCAGCAGCACTGGTTGCAGCTGACGCCGCTGCATCACCTGCCGCAGTCGCACGCTGTGCAACGGCTGCTGTTGTTGCTTCAGCAGCAGCAACACCTGCTGCAGCTGCTGCTGCTGAAGTTCCAGCAGCGTCTGCTGCTGGTGATGTGGCAGCTGCTGCCATCGCAGGGGCTTGCTGCATGAGGCCGTTTGCTGTCGCCCTGCCTGTGAGGCCTTCCATAGCCATCACCATCGGCATGATGGACTCTCCAAACGGGCTGTTGAAGATGACTTGTGCTTGACTGATTATGTAGTCCTGCAGGGCACCGCCAGCCACAACAGAAACAGGAGCAGAAAGTGCTACCACATGTCAACATGCTGTATCAAGAGCACAGGTGACGTGCAGTTGCCCTGCCATGCATGCCACGCCATGCCATGCCACTGTATTACTACCGTAATGCACGACGCAAAAAGATGCAACCAGGCACATGCAGCCAGCTGTGAGGACAAGGTCTTGTCACAAGCCTTGCCCTGCCTGTGCTGTCTGCTAGCTGCAGCCAGCCACTCCAGGAGCACATGATAACACATACACCAGCCAAACACACGCTGCATTGCCATGCACCCACCGGCACACTCTCTCCTGTCAGCAGCTGCACCAGCTCGTTGCTGAAGTGGTTGCAGTTGTGTGTGAGCAGGCTGTAGTCCTGTGGCCTGAAGCGGGGAGAGATGTCTGACAGCAGCTCGTTCAGCATGCTGGCGTCCACCTCACTGGTGCTGCGGGGCAGAGCATGCGGCGCAGCAGAGCACACCACGCATGACAAGACTGGATGCATTGACCGTGCAGAACAGTGCCACTAGTTGAGTTGGTGCAATGCAGCACATGTCCTAGCTTGCTCTCTTCACATGCCGTAGGTTGGTGGGGCGGCAGCACATGCATCCTGCAGGGCCGTGTGTGCATGCTCAATGCACGAGCCTAACAAGCGCGCAGCTGACAAGGCATGTATGTTACAGTTGGCTGCTGCTGCTGCTGCTGCTGCTGCTGCTACTGCTACTGCTGCTGCTGCCGCTGCCGCTGCCGCTCCTGCTGCTGCGCTGCCGCTGCCGCTGCTGCTGCTGCTGCCGCTGCTGCTACTGCTGCTGCTTACCCAGCGTCTATGACATGGTGGGGCTGTCCGAACATGGTGGTGCCTGCGCCCGTCCGCTGAATGCCATAGCCAAAAATATCTCCTCACGCCCATCCAGCACTACACCTGTGTGCCACACACCCTCAATCTGCAGCATGATGACAGGCAGGCAAGCAGGGAAGGTCATCAGCAGGTGCATAGCTGACACATGGGCATGAGCACATGTGCCACATGTACTTACATAATGCAGGTACACAGCAAAGTGCAACAGGGAGCAACCACAACCACACCTCCGATGTCATACCAGCGCTCTAGATTGCTTTGGCTCATGTGAATGCCGTTGAGTGCATCCATGCATCATCTGTGTGTGTCATCTGCCTTGCTGGTGCTAATGCGGCCAGAACTTACAGGTGTTCCAAGCAGCATTGGAGATAGGGAGGCTGCCAGACCTCTGGTCAAGTCGTACACGTACACTTGGACGCGCATGATGGCTTTACGGATGACAAACAGGACACACTGAAGTGCGCAGGAAAGTGAAGTTCGAAGGACAGTAATTCTACAAGCAGCTTGGATGGGAGAGTCTTTTAGTCGTAACAGCACAGGCCCGCGTGAAAACAAACATAAAGCTATTTGTATATCAAGCGAAGGACGTTGACGCATCCAGACGCGTAATACGGGATGTTCAGGGTCCAGGTAGGGTGAGCTGTCCGCATGGGCTTCCTGCCGTGCATGCCATGTTCCGTCGCAGTGCACGCGTGAACGTTTACCAACATTACAGTTAGTTTTTGCTCCAGCTGGACAAGTGCACTTGTGGGACAACCTTTCGAGCACCTTCAGCAACGCCATGGCTACCGACTTATTCAACCGCATGACTGGCAGGACATTTGATAATATCACTCCTGCTACGCTCCTGAAGTTTACTGACCTGTGAGTGGCTCGGCAGCGGGCAACAGCAGGGACAAGTCTGTCTGTCTCCCTTTTGCCTGTGCATGCACTCATCGTCTCTCTCCCATGCAGGGACCCGCGTGTCCAGAAACATTTGACCAAGGTAAGCAGCACGTGCTGTGCTATGACCTGCAGCCTGCAACAATTCTGGTGCTGCTTGGGCATCCGCCTGCGCAGCATGCTGCTTGCTGCTGAAAGCATGCTGCACTAGACACGGGCATGCGAGCGCCACATGCATAGCATCCAGCAGCTAGTTGATCGGTCCTGTCCTGCCGGCTGGTACATAGCACTGAGACATATGCAACGAATACAACCAGCAGCAGTGTGCACATGATATGTGTTTGCTGACACAGCACAGTATGCTGCTGCTGCATCTGAGATGAACGTATGCGCTCGCTTTGGGTTCACTTGCTTACTTGCAGGTCTACGCTACCCTTACTCTAGCAGTTGGCCTCCTGACGCTGGGTGTCGCTGCTGATGTGGTGTTCCATGTTGGTGGTGCCCTGACAGCACTGGCCTCGTTCGGCAGCCTGCTGTGGCTGGGCTTCACAACACCCGCAGACAGCCAGGTGTGCTGCTGCTGCTGCTGTGTACGGAGGCTTGCATATGAACGGTAGATTAGAATGCACAGTCTGCACAGCGGCTGCAGTGAGGCATGTGAGCAGTAGCTGCAACAGAAGCAACATTATGTTGCACATCAGTGGTGTTGGCATCGCGATAGCGGCATCTGCCACTGCTATTACGCAACCTATTTTGCGCCACTGCTGCTGCTGCCGCTGCCCTTCAACAGAACAAGCGCTATGCGCTGCTGGCGACGTTTGCATTCTGCCAGGGCACAGCCATTGGCCCCCTTGTGGGCTTGGCTCTGGCGGTGAACCCGTCCATTGTCATGACAGCAGCGCTGGCCTCCACCGCCATCTTTGCATGCTTCAGCCTGTCCGCACTGTTCACCAAGCGCAGGTGGGCTGAGGCTCAAGGCTTTTTGGTTGGCATTGCAGACGGTGCCGCTGAGCGCAGGTGCACGTGATCACATGCTGCCGTGGTGCGGCATCTCAGCATCACTGCATTCAGCTTGCCAGCTTGCAGCCATAATATAGTGCTCTGCTTCAGCAGCTGACCATGGCAGCTGCATCTCGTGCCTCATCCTTAACCACTGCACCCCTGCTGCCTTTGCTCTGTCCGCTTGTGTCACCTTGGACGAATTGCAGGTCGTACCTCTTCCTGGGCTCCTGGCTGTCCTCTGCCATGCTGTCCATGCTCGCAATGCGCTTTGGCGGCTGGCTGTTTGGCTTCCGCAGCGCGGCCTTTGGCTTTGAGCTGTACCTGGGCCTGCTGGTATTCTCCGGCTATGTGCTGTTTGACACCCAGCTGATCGTGGAGCGTGCTGCTGCTGGCGACATGGACCATGTGCGTCATGCGCTGGACCTGTTTGTGGATGCAGTGGCGATTTTGGTGAGGGTGTTGGTCATCCTGCTGAAGAACCAGGAGAAGCGGGAGCAGCAGCAGCGCCGCAAGCGCAAGGACTAGGCCCTGTCAGGCCAGCCTGAGCTTGGTGTGATGGGTGCGGTTGGGGGTGCGGTGCACCCGGGGTTGCAGGAATGGGTCAGGGCGAGCAGGCAGGGAGGCAGCTTATAATGATGACATGTCAAGCATTGTTGTTGGTCCGGGTTGTTAAGGCTGGATGTGCAGGGTGTTTGCATGTGCCACGGGCCCTGGCTTGTTGACCGTGCCTGTGGCGTGTTGCCAAGGCTGCAGGTGTTCTGGCTGGTGAGCACTCGGCACAGCTATGATTACAGCACTCCAGCGTCAACTTCTCGTGACGGTTCGGCTGCACACTACATGATGCAATCACAGGATTTCCATGCATATAACAGAGCATTGAGCAGCACTGAACCCAGCAGGGAACAATTTTAAAAAACACCCGCCGGCGTCCCGTGCTGCTTCAATTGCCCGCATGCAAGCAAGCTAGCTGCACACATGTGGTTTTTATAAAAATTAGTGGTGTTTTTGCATGGTGGTTCCCGGGGAAGGCCTCGTTCTTCTTCACTTGAACCAGCCTTAGTGATTTCGTTGGCTGTGACTACTAGTCACCTGATACACGTGTTTGTCTGTGTGGCTTTGATAATGTGTTGGTGGTTAGTGTTGTTTGCAAGTGGTAACCTAACAAGCCTCGAGCTCATCAAGCCTTGTATCACCCGGTTTTGCCATTGTCATGTAACATAGCATGTACGCTGTCACAACTTCACTTCAACCTGGTGCAATGCTGCTGTCCATCATGATGGTGATCACCCACCTGCAGCAGCGGTGCTACTAGCAGCTACCAGCAGCTAGCTTCAGTGAAGCAGCAGTACTCTGGTGTTTTGTTGCCTTTGGGGCCCTGCTGTTGCGCCCTGAACAGCACCGCCTGCTGCTTCTCTCCGAGGAAGCTTGCATCTGTAGCCATGTTTTGTCCCTCGTCTTGCCCAGCGGAGCGCATTCAGCGCAGCCCTGCCCTTCTTGCCGGCGCGCAGCTTTGTGCCATCTGAGGCATCTGCTGTGGGCTGGATGCTGCCGTTTTGCAGGCAGGCCAGTCCCATTAGACTTTACTTTACTTGACTTTACATGCTCCACCCATCAAGGAGTGGGAACCCCATTCAGGAGCCAACAAGAGGCTCATTCGGGGAATAGAACACCAACAGATCACGCACGTGCACACTGGATGTTTGAGGCCTAGCTGCAGGAATGCGTGCCTGCATGGCAGCCCACTTGGAGCACCAGGAGAACTTGGGCGGGGGTCTCCTGGTACAGCATTGCTTGAGGTACGCAGCTGCTGTGCATGTTCCTGGAGCCCAGGAGCCGTTAAGATCTCGTTCTTGTGCACTGTGTCGTTCCTGAACATATTGTAGCACTGGATTTGTTACCTTGCGGGAAGGAGACGTGCACATCGCCTGCAAACGCTTAACTGCAGCGCTGCAACATACTTTCCTTCTTCCTCGTCATAGTTCCAGCCGCTGACTCATGGCATACATAACCTTCCTGCTATAATTGTTACGCTGACACAACATAATGTCATACCAGCTGTGTCCAGAAGCGCAGTGCATCAGGCTGACTCTTGATACAGCTGGCATACACACAGAAGCGCTGATACCATTCCATCCCGAACTCACAACTCACGGCTGTAGTAGTTCATACACAAAAGCGCTGTGTGTAGCCTAGCCCTTCACCCCCTCCCAAACGAAAAGACTGAGGCACAAGCGAGCCATCACAAGCCAACACAATCCACAGCGACGCAAGGATTCAGGCAACCACCAAAACACCAGCCAGGGACATGCAGATGCAGCACAGCGGTGGTAACAACCCGCCCCCTAAAAGCCAGTCACTGAGCACCACTGAGAAACACAGACTAAACACCCAACATAAACTTCCCTCAATCTCCACCACAAAGATTTGCTTCCATGTAAGCACGGGGTGTTCAGCTTGTAACCGCAGACGCGCGTGTAGGGGTTGGGTATTGCCAGGTACTTTTTGCTTTTTACCGAATTACCGAATTACCAAAGTAGGGCCACTGGCCCACCCGCAAAGGAGCCAAACAAGGCTCAAGGGGTCCACAAAACTCAAAAGAAGACCATCAACCGAAAGAAGCCGCAACCTCAACAAGCTCAGAGAGCTCAGAACTCAAAAAGGAGCCAAACAAGGCTCATGGGGTCCAAAATGTCTCTCCACAACCAAAGGGGGGAAAGGGAGGCAGAGCATGCACACACAAGCAGCCAACATACAGATAATCCATATATCTAGCGGTAAATCCATGCAAAAGGGCACAACGGGCACAATATCTGGTAGCAGCATAGGTGGCACGGTGAACCACGCAACAAACCAGGATGGGGGTTGTGGCCCTCCTCTGTGGGGGCAGCATACTCCTCAAACAATAGCACAACCGAGAAACAAATATGGATGTCAGCATGGCTCAGGTGGCATCAAAATGCAACATCATGCGCAAATTCCAAAAGGTCCATAGGCAACCTTTTTCAAGAAGGCGGCTCAACTGCAAACGCTACGAATGTGCCACACGTCTAGCTTCAACTATAATCTAACACCCAACAATGTGCTGTGGCGAGTGTGCTGACTATAGGCAGGCGCAGGGAACTGGGCATGTGTTACTGCAGGATATAACAACCCTAGAGCAGAGCACAGCAACAGCATAATACTGCAAATCACACACTACAATAACGTTATGTTAACATAGAAACCTTCTCATGCCCTGTGCTACCTGTCTTCTTACGTGTTAACAGCTCAGTCAACAAGCAGGAAGGTTGAAGATACAGGCCTGTACGGCAACCCTCTTGCCTTTGCTTCCTGTACGTGGAATGGTTGGAGCCCCCGAAGTAACTACTCTGGATTTAGATGCTTGCTACGTGTTCATCAGTACAACCAGCGGCTCAGTACAGTGGGTGGAGCCAGCTTTGCTTACATGCGCAGCCTCGCATGCAGGGGTAGGGTGACACTGCTTGCTTGCTTGCTTGCTTGCCTTTTGCTGCTGCGTTAGAGTGCTTCTTCTTCTTTGCAAGCAAAACAAATGGCTGCTGCTGACAGACCTTGACCCACAGGTGGGGCTGCATGCCCTGGTATAAAAACAGCTTCAACTACTGTTGTTGCTGCTAACATATGCGTGCAATGCTGGCACAAATTTGGCAAGCATTGATTGTATGGCATGGCACATTTTTAGCAGCAAGACAAGGGCCACTCCATTTATGACAGCAGCCCTGCCATTCAGCAGCAGCCAATTGGTTTTGCAAACAGATGCCTAACAAAACAGCGGTTGCCAGTCCAGTGGACATGCTTCCAAAATGTGGACATAACCACACAACATCAGTGTGCGAGCCTACGACTCGAGTTTGCACTGCAGCAGCTGCCTGCACATCACGTGCTGCATCCAGCTGGCCAGCACCATGGTGCATGATCAAAGCTGAGGTACCAATCACATGTCAAGTCAGCAAAATTATCAATAGCACCAGCTGACGAAGGCACATGTGCTCAAGTCACTGCGTTGCAACCACTGCTAGTTGTGGCCGTTCGATAAGCCAAAAACAAATGCCAGCGCCGCTGAAGCAGTCGCCAATTCTTTTTACTTTACTTTACATGCTCCACCCATCAAGGAGTGGGAACCCCATTCAGGAGCCAACGAGAGGCTCATTGGGGTGTTCATGATGCACAAGTGTCTGAACATTGAGGTCAAGCGCGGTTTGTCGTGGCCAAACGCCATGAGCAGGCAGTAACAGACGACCGCCGACACAAGCCACAGCTGGTGTAAAGCACTTGAGGGCCCTTGCAACCCAGCTGGTAGGTGGTTGAGTTTCTCTGACCATGACAGCGACAGTGTCACAAAGTTTGTGTCTGATTGCTCGAGTTGCTCGCAGCGGCAGCTCATCAAACTTTGAAGGTGTGCTGCTCTTCCAACGTGACCTGACAATTGGTGCAATTTCAAGCTCTCAATCCCTGCATATGCATCTACACCTAGGGATGCAAAGCACTGTCAGCTGACACAGCTGCAGCATGAGCAAAACAACAGCACCATCTGGCCACAGCAACCGCTGCAACACAATACACCATCCAAGGCCACAGCACACCCCCATAGTTCAAGCCGATGCTGGCTGGGACCTTGCTGGGAAGGAATTGCGGTGTGGCAGATGCACAGGGCAGCATGCATGATGCAAAACCCACCGTGTTGACCCACACAAGTAGATAGCACAAGATGCACTCAGACTGCAGGCACTTGCCTTGGCCATACCATGCTTGTAACCACAGCGCAGCAGCAGTGATAAAATCAGTTGAGTTATACTGAAACACAAACGCAATGGCCCTTTGCTGTGACTGTTGCATAACCCCGTTGATTTACATACCGCCATCAAACCGAGAAGTTGTCGGCTACAACCGCAGCATCCTCTTCCTCCTGGGAAGCGGAGCACAGCAGCAGCGGTCCCTGCAGCGCCCCTTGCAGCAGCACCTGCTGCAGCACCTGGCCGCCACTGCTCACTCTGCCTTGCAGCAGCGCCAGCTGCACCAGCTGGGGCGGCCGCACCAAAGCCTGCGGCAAGCTGCACCATGCAGGGTGCACACGCATGGGCAGCCCCACCCCCCGCCGCACCGTCAGCTCTGCTCCAGGCTTACACACTGCTGCTGCTGCTGCTGCTGCTGCTGCTGCTGGCGTTGCCACACAGTCGAGCCTACTTTGCCTGCTGAGCTGGCTACCCGCATTGCCGCTGCTGGCGGCTGCCCCTGCGTTGCTACCATCAGCACGTTGGTTGTCGGCGTCTGCGACACCGCCATGGCAGTGTGAGCACGCCGCAGCTGCCTCCACAGTGCCAGCCTCATCTGCGCTCAGATGCTGGTACAGCGGTCCGCTGAGCAGCATGTAGGGGTACACGGCACACACGATGCGCGCAGCCTGCACGGGCTGCAGCACCCTCACCACAAGCTGTGCGCGCAGCTGCCCCAGCATATGCCAGGCGCTGTTGACACGCGCAAGCTGCTGCCCTACTTGCCAGCGCCGCCGTTCAACCGAGGCCGCGTTGCTGCTGCTGCTGCTGCTGTCAGCCGTCCTGTTGCTGGCCCTGCCGCTGCTGCAGCCAGCTGCTCTGTCACCTGCTGCGTCCTGCTGGCATGCCGCTGCTGCTGCTGCTGCTGCTGCGTCCAGCGTAGCCTGCTCCTGCAGCAGCTGCTTGCGCTCGGCATCCAACGCGCCAAGGCGGGCACAAGTGAAGTCCCTGACAGCGCATATCTCCCGCCGTTGCGCGTTGCTGACATTGGCTGCCTGCCATGCATGGCGCCAGTGCTCGCCTGGTGGCTGCTGGTGCTGCATGGTTGCCAAGTTGACGTCACGCAACTCCTGCAGGGGCAGCAAAAAACCAGCACAAGCTTCAAGCATCTAACATGCATGTGGGAGGGCCCATTTGCGGACTGTGCAAGCACATGCCAGTGGAAGTGGGCAGCACGCTGTTGCAGGTGACTTTGTGCAGCTTGGCAGCATTTGAGCTTGCATCGGTGTGTGTCATGAGCAGCAGCTGCTGCTGCTGCTGCTGCTGCTGCTGCTGCTGCTGCTGCTGCTGCTGCTGCTGCTGCTGCTGCTGCTCTTGCTGCAGCTGCTCCTGGTTCTGCTGCCCAAGCTTGCAGGACTCCTTGGCTTGACTGCTTGCAAAACCCAAACAAAGCCGGAAGCGTACCTGCAGCACCAAAGGGTTGAACACGTATGCAGCGCAAGACCAGCGCAGCAGCTCGTGTACCATCACACTGATGTCATGGCGAGATGCGGCTGGGCTGCGCGCGTGCAGGTACAACAGCATCTGCAGGTCCTTCACAGCTTGGCTCCAATGCTGCGCTGCTGCTTGGGGCGTCAGCCGCATTATGCGCTTGTGCATACTCTTGTCATCGGCTGCAGGTGCCATCACCGACAGCGGCAGCATGCGCAGCAGCTGCGCCACACTCGGGCAGGACACTCCCTGCAGCTGCTGCTGCATGTCATCCAGCAACAATTTGAGGTGCTGTGCACAGCAGATGGGCTGCTGTGGTGTAGGCCTTATGCATGCAACATGTATGCTGCTGTCCTGTGCTGGCTGCAACGGCTGCCAGGGCTCGCAGCAGCGCAGTGCACTGTTCCCTTGCAATTGGTTCAGCTGCTGCTGCTGCTGCTGCTGCTGCTGCTGCTGCTGCTGCTGCTGCTGCTGCTGCTGCCAGTGCAGGGCCTTGAGCTGCACCTGCAGCTGCGATAGACAACAACGCAGCAAACGCTCGCTCTGAAAGGCCCATGCGATAGCGTCTTAACAAGCGCTTACGAAGTTGGTTACCAGCAGCGGCGCACTGGTGCAACGGTTTCGAGGGCATCGCATCATCTCGAATGATTAATCCTGAAGGACACAGCGGCGTGCACCTGCTTTGAATGGTCTTTTGCACCTGCTTTGAATGGTCTTTTGCGTTGTGGACTTCCATGTGCTGCCCGTAGCAGCCAGCGCCTGTACAAGGTGCCTGTGAGAGCCGGCCCGCCTTCTTGCCTGGCCAAGCAATTTGGCACCATACAGGCTCACAGCAGGTCCTTCAAAACATTGTATGTGACACTAACAACCTTACAGCAGATGCAGCGCACAGCGGGCAAATGACGCTGTACTCGTAGTGGCCATGAGTGTTCAAGAAGTGATTAACTCACGGCAGCAGTTTTGACTACACAAGTCTAAGGTGTTTAGTGAGACGCTGACGCCGTCTAACTGGGTTTGTTGCGCAATCACGATGCCTATTACGTGCCTGTACCGTTAGGTGGCGTCGTAATGAAGTCAACGCTTCCAGGAAATCGATATCATGCAGGTGTTCTTGAACAGTTTTGACACTCTCAATCACACAGCGTCCTTGTTGGCTGCTGAGGCTGGCTCTGCATAAATCGTCCACCTGCGTCATCAACATCTAGAGCACCGGAACAAACCTGACATCACCGTTGCAGAGGCCCCCCCCCTGCAACTGCACGCAGACATGGAGACTCCTTACGTTACTTACAGAAGCACTCACCAGACTCACATGGATGTCTGATACGACGCCACATGCATGCAACAAACGGGAATGCATCGCCAGGATGGTGTCAAGAAGAAGCAGCACTCTAACGCAGCAGCAAGCCAGGATGGTGTGCACCGATAAGGGTTGCAACAAGACATGTGTTACACATTTCAACGCAGCAAATGCGGCACTCCCATGCTAAAGTGGAGCCGCCGCCAACACTTGTGTGTATATGCTGCTGCTGCGTTTGCTGCGAGTGTTATTGCCATGACGGGCTCTGACACGGGATCTACTGGAGACTACTTCAAGGTGGTGCGCAGGTGTCACGGGTGCCTCCCCGCCCGGGGTGTGCACTTGTTGACACTTCTGCCCTTCAATTCTCTGCGCTACAGGCATGTTTGGATATTTGAGGCCTTGCTGCAGGAATGCGTGCCTGCATGGGCGCCCACTCGGAGCACCAGGAGAACTTGGGCGGGGGTCTCCTGGTCCAGCATTGCTTGAGGTACGCAGTTGTGCATTTACCTGGAGCCCAGGAGCCGTTTAAAACTCGTTCTATTACATGGCTGTCTTGAACTTAGTGACAGCTCTGCTTCTACTCCTTGCTAGTGTCTCTAGTATCACCTGCTTGTGTGCACGTGCAGCATGCCCACTGGCACCCCACACAACTTACAGCAGCTTCCGGGTAGGCTAGCATGCCATTGCATGCAAGAAACAAACGGAAGTATTTACATGGTACAATGCTGCTGAGACAATCATGGTTCCGGGGGAATCACAGCAAACACGACCAGTCAAGGTGTTTGCCCAAAGGATCCCTGACCGGTAAACTCTGCAATGCGAGCTGTGCAGTTGACACAACGGCCCCGTATGCTGTGGGCACCAAACAGAACAGCCCAGCATGCCATGGCCGGTGCACTGTAGCGGCTGCTGAGCAGCCTGTGCCCATTGAGCTCCGCGGCTGTGGAAGCATCACCGGTGGTGACCAAGACGCAGCTGCCGCAGAAGAGCAGTGCTTTGCGAGGTGCGATGTGGCAACTGCAGCATACAGCACACCTCACTGAGCACTTCAATGGCTCCAACCTGCAAGTGATTGCATCTTCACAGTACTCGAGTGAACAGTCACGGAGGCAATACCGGCGCTGGTACACCAGGACATGCTCTTACCACGCACCAAACGAATGTTTCCAATAGGGCTGAGACCAGTTGCCCTAGCGGCCCCCGGCTGCTGCTCTCATACTGTTGCGGCTGCTGTCTCATGCTGCTGTTGCTGCTGCCCTGCTGGTGCCTGGCGTGGAGTCACCCGCATCATCATGCCGTTTGCGGTGTGGATGGTAGCACCTGTTGCCATGCCCACCTGCGACACATCAGCACCAGCAGCCAACACATCAACCCGACAGCCGCGCATGCCAGCAGCATGACCACTGCACCCTCCTCCCCCGCCAAGCTGGCCGTGCAGATGCACAACAACCCTGGGCTGTCAGCAAGGAGAGCACAGACACATGCTACCCGTATGACACCTGGTGGCGCCAACTTCTGCACAGCACATCTGAGCAGCATCAGTTTTGACAAGCTGCAACAGTGTGTTTGTGTGACCGCCAGCAACAGGTAGTGGCGCGGCAGCCTGCCGAGTGACAAGGAGTGACAGCCCTTTCCCCAGTGCACACACCTGCTCTGCTGGCACCGCCAGCCTGAAAGTGAAGCGCCGCAGCAGCATGGCCAGCGCCACCGTAGCCTCAAACAGCGCAAACTGGTCGCCCACGCACTTGCGTGCGCCGCCGCCAAAGGGGATGAACGCAAAGTCCGAGGCAACCTCGTTGGGGTACAGCGCCCCGCGCCCCGCCTCGGGTTGGTAGCCTGTTGCAGCATTCCAGCAGTGCGCAACGCCGGCAAGCAGCACAGGTTAGACGCATGAGGCAGCGGTGATCAGCGGCATGGTTCAGCGTGCATGCATCGGACCTTGCCGCTACCGAACCCAGCCCAAAACATCACCTACCTGGCCAGATGCCACCCAACCACTTCAATGCACGCACACATACACTCTACTACATTGCACTGCAGCTCAATGCGCACGCTGCTTGCAGTGGTCTGCAGTCGCAGCGGTACATCATGGTTTGTCACTGGCAACCAGACACGCACCTGCCCACTTGTCCCCAAAGGCCTCGTTCCTGAACACCTCCTCGAACCGCTCCGGCCTGAACACCTCGGGCTCCTTCCACAGGTAAGGGCTGTGGTGCAGGTTCCACACGCTGATGAACAGGTCAGCGCCCTTGCCGATGGGGTAACCGTTTGGGTCGCCGTTCAGGCCTGGCGGCAGCGTGTCTTCGCTGAGGGCGCGGCGGATGAGCAGCGGCGGCTGCGGGTAGAGGCGCAGCGACTCCGCCAGGGTTGCGCGCGTGTAGCTCAGGGCCTTGATGTCTTCCAGGCCTGTTGAAAAGAGCGCGTGCGATTTGTGCGGGTGAGTAAACAATGCAGTTTGAGATGATTGCGAGCATCGCGACAGGACGAGGTCGTGGTTTGAGTGCTGTTACGTTGAATCATCTCTGCAAGGCCCAATGAATTGCAGTCGTCCAAAAAAGTGCGTTAGGCTACAATTCCCGGGCATTTTGACAGCCGATTTTGACACAGCAGGGGCTGCCTGCGGCGCGCTCCTGCGCTTACCAAGCCGTTCACGGGACTGCACAGAAGCCTTGCCAGTGCATGTGTTTGCCCTGGTGCGTGTGCATCACATGCCAGCACTGCATACATGCAGCAGAGCATGCTGCGTTCACGCACCTGGCGCCCTGTCCCCCACGACAGCGTCGATCTCTGCCAGCAGCCGCGCCTCCACCTCAGGGTTCTGCACCACGCAGAACATCGCCCAGGTCAGCACAGCAGCAGTGGTCTCGTGGCCTGCAAGACAAAGCAGAGACGGCAGCAACCCCAGCAGCAGCAAGATCAACATGCTGACGCAACACAAGCAAACCACCAGCTCATACACATTGTAAATTCTTGAATGTCACAATCTGGACCTCAATTGACTCGAGCTTGACCCAAGGGACCAGCCTGCAGCTGCTTGCTTTCACATGTATGCGCACACCCCCTCAAACATCATGCCAGCACATACACACAGATGCCGCCAACGAATCCGCACACGCCACTCCTGCCCGCGCACCTGCGATGAGCATGGTCATGAGGTCGTCCCGCAGCTGCTTGTCATCTGGGTCAGCGCCGCGCATGTCCACCAGGAAGCGCAGCAGGCTGGGGTCCGACAGCTACAGCGGCAGCAGAAGCAGCAGCGCAGGAACACAGTCAAGCCATCGGCACACATGTCCAGCAGGAAACGCTACAGGCTGCATCAAGGCAGCTGCAGCGTCGCAGGCGCTCCTGCGGCGACTTCGGCAGCAGCAGTAGCACAGGCGCTCAGCGAATCATGCAGGCAAGCGCAGCAGGGTGGGGTCAGACAACTGGCGAGCGAGGACAGCCGCAGCCTAACAAAGCCACAAAGCATCCAGCAAGTACACATACACAGCTGATTGGGTTTATGCAACTGTAGGAGCACTTGTCAGGCCATTGACATAATCTCGCCAAACTAAGTGATTCATTGCAGTGTGGACACCTGGAAGTATGGTGAGCGCCTTGTGCCACCGCCTCAAGGCAAAATGAAGCGACTAGGAACACTGCGCGGGCGGGGAGTGCAGTGAAAGCAGGTGATTTATGGCCACGGATACCAGCAGGAAACTTTGGGAGCGGACCGATCCTTCACAGGTTCTACCTCACTGCATGTGGCCTAGTGGAGAGCTAGGGTGTGCACCTTGCTGTAGTCCCTGTTCTGCAGGGTCTCCTCATCCTGCTGCACGCTGCTCGCGCGTGCCGACTGGATAAGGCCGTCCAGGCACTCGTTGATGACCTTGATGTCTGCGGCAAACTGGCGCTGACGTGGCACGAGGGCGCGCAGCAGCGCCACGTTCCAGTACGGGATGTAGAAGGTGGAGCGGTGCTCAGCCTCTGTGGGGTGACACCGCGGCAGAGTCAACATCAGCAGCAGCTCGAGTTGGGTGCAGTCGTGGTGTTTTTGACATGCACATGTGCGGCCGTTGCGCAGCGGAGAGCAGCACAGTGCATTTCGCGGCACATGCAAACATCACCTGGATAGTTGGGTGTGATTTGCTGAAGCACAGCACACAGCGCAATGGCCGCGCACAGTTTGCGCGCAATTTTAATGCCGCACATGACAACTTACAGGAACAGGTACACGGGCAGTTTTACTCTGGATTGCTGACAACTAGGCATCCCATCAACCTTGGTGGTGGCCAAACATCATTACATCTCATATGCTTTGTCACATCTTTGATGCTTTGCTGCCTGTAACCAAACTTCACTTCACATGCTATGTTGTGCACGGTTGCCGCACCTTTGAGCACGCCATAGACTGCCTTGATGACCGGCGACTCTGTGGTGATGGAGCCAAACTCGTAGTTGAACACGCCCAGGCCGATGATGTCCAGGCCCAGGTGAGGAACTCCGCCTCCATGTTCACCACGGTGCTGCAGCAGCAGGCCCACGACACAGCAGCTCAAGCGGCTGCTGAACACAAGGGCGTGCGAGTCACTCAGTGCCGCCGAGAAGCTGCTACCCCGTGCTGCAGCCGGGCAGGATGCTGGATGTCAGTCAAGGTGGCTGCGAGTTGGGACAGCGCAACAAATGCATGACATGCGCCACCACGCCCAACACACACTCATAAACATGCATTTGATTAGCCATTCCGAGGCTGGTGTGCGGTATGTGCAATGCAATGTCGGCATTCATGGCGCCCAGCAACAACTCACGAGGTTGTATTTATGCAACGCAGGCACAGTAGTGCCTGTGCTGTCACACGAGCTGGAACGACCGTCGACATATCACATGCCCACCTGGGGCCTGATGACACCCTTCACCCCCCACCCCAACCCCCCCAAAACAGCTGTTAACAGGACCTCCCCAAGCAGCACATGAACAACCCCACCTCCAACTCGTCACAGGCAACCCAACTGTGTGCTGCTGATGCCAGCCTGGCACCCTCCAACACCCCTGACCATCCCCTGCTCAACCTGCTTCTCATGCTGCCGAGGACACGCCTGTCGAAAAGGCAGGCACCGCCGAGCCCGCCCCGCCCAACATTGCCGCACAGGGTGCTGTGACACATCCCTGCCCACCTGCCGTCAGATGACGCCCTGATGCCCTCACGCAGCTTCTCGCAGGAGCGCTCCGAGCAGCGCATGAACATGTCCACCATGGACTCATAGTAGGCCTTGTGGAAGGCGGGCACGATCGCGCGCCGCCTCACGCGCCAGGTGTCCAGGTCAGCAGGGATGAGGCCCTTGCCCATGATGGGCTCCAGGATCTCTGCCAGCACGCCCTTGTCATAGTTGAAGGCGTTTTCCTGCAGGGTTTTGCACGGGGTTTTGGGACGCGGCAAGGTTTAGGGCGCAGGGTGCTTGTGCGTGCGCAGGGTGGGGCGCGGCGCGTGCATGGCGCTGGTGCGTAAGGGCACAGCAACTGCACACCTTGCTGCTGGTGTGGGAGCAGGTGAATTGTCCATGCAGCGGCGTGAACCACGTTGTGGGCCAGTCAACATCCCATGGTTGGAGCCTGTTGTGTGCGATGTGTGGCCTTGCTGCATCAGCAGCTGTGCGTGACCCTCACACCACTGCATTCCACCTCCAGCCTGGAACCGCACCAGCCTGAAGCGTGGACACCCACAAGACGCACACTGGCGCTCCCGCCACACCCCCAGCATGACGAGCAGCAGGACTCGCGCCACACCCTCGAGCTGCGCCAACTGCAGCAGGACGTATCTTGCCTTGGGTTGCGGCATGGCCACGGCACCGCCTTGGTCAGGCACAGCACCACGAACCAAGCACAGCAGGGCGTGGGCCAGGGGTGCGGCACACATGCAGCACAGTAGCGTGTCTCGTCTTACACCACGGCACAGCAGAACCTGCGCGAACCACAACCGCAGCCGCCGCCTCACCTTGAGCAGGTAGCGCACCACCACTGGGTCTGACACGACGATGAACGCCTTGGGCCCAAACTCCAGCTTGTACACGCCCCCGCTCTCGATGAACCTGCGGCAGCAGAGGCAGCGTGCGGGCAGCACAAGCAGCACAGTCAGCCGCAGGCACTGGTTCGCATCGCCGGACAATGCATAGCACGACATTGCAGGGTCAACAAAGCGCATCAAAGCAGGATTGTGCAGAAACGTGCAGCGTACCGGGCGCATTGGGGTACACAGGTGCAGGCGCGACCTGCTGCTGTGTTGTGCCGGTACAGCCACGGAACCGCTGCCACCGACTCCGATTGCACGCTGCCCCAGCTGTCCCCCGTTTCTGCAGAGCAACCTGCACACTATGCTTGTTGTTGTGCGGCTCTGACACAGCCCAATCCCAACAGCGGCCAGCCTCCAGCCTGAGTTTGCACCACACCATTTGCCGTGCAGGCTCGGCTGCAAGCGACGTCTGGCAAATGGCTTCTAGGAGTTGCTGCTGCTGGGGAACGGCTGCTGCTGCTGCATCGCGGTACACCTGAAGCCAATTCCCTACTTAGAACAG
>JACERP010001368.1:0-21737 GCA_014080715.1 Scenedesmus sp. NREL 46B-D3 | reverse complement strand
TGCATGGTGTTGCCGTCTTCACGAGTGCTTCACTTCGGAGCAGCACCCCCTAGCGCTTGTGCATGTGCGTGCCTGTGTGGGGAAGGCTGGTGCGTGTACAGCAGCTACACGCCCACCGCCACGTCAGACATGCTGAGGGTGCCTCAGCAAGTTCTGTGACGCTCTCCACAGCCAACACTGTTCCTGACGCCGGCACGCCAGCTGCCAACTGACGCTGCAGTAAACTTTCTGCGCGCTGCCTACTCAAACTTTTCACTGGGAACTGCGTTCAGCAGCGCACCGCCCTCACCTGGGGCAGGAAGGCCGGTATGTACAGCAGGTACGCGCCCACTGCCACGTCAGACACGCTGAAGGCACCCCCCTCCAGGAACTCCTTGCCGGCAAGGACGCTGTCAAGGTTGCCCATACAAGAGGCATGGACTTCTCCCTGCGAAAGGCATAGCAATGTGGACGGCAGCAGGCACTCGGGGTGGCGGTCAAGTTGATGCCTGCAGCTGCTCAAGGTTGCCCAGCACACCAGGCTTGGACGTCTGCCTGTGTGGTTCACACAGAGGTACGGGGAACATGCCAAGGCGACGTGCTTGATATCCTACTGCTGCACTGGGCTAGGTTACGCTGCATGTGCAGTGGGGTGCGTCCCTCAGCACGTGTGCAGCAGAACAAGGAGCGGCGCTGCCAGGCATGCAGCGAGGCAAACCGGGCACCTGCGCTCAGGCGCACGCACCCCTCACCGGAACTGCTCCACAAACACGGAGTTGGCCAGCGTCGAGTTGGCAAACAGCACCCACTGCGCGGCCTTGCCCCTGCAGCAAGCAAGCCAGGCAGCACGCAGCAGGCATGTGCTGATGTGGCCGAGCGCGACGGCAGGTGCCTGGCCTGCCGGCAGTTGCATGAGCTGGTCAGGGCAGGGCAGGGCGGACACACAAGCAGTGGGCGCTGGGCCCTGCGGCAACACGGCAAGCCGTGGCTCGCAGCAGCACGCCGCATGGCACAGCAGCCGCATCGGGAGAGGCGTCTAGTGTGTGCGGGAGCAACGCTTGCTGGGGGGTGGCCAAGTTGGGTGAGGGCAAGACCCACCCAAACACGGCGCAGTATTGTGTGCCAGGCAAGTACGCATCTGCATTGCAGCCCAAACGCAGCCCGCGTGCGTGACCTGGCCCACACCACATGCTGCTGCTGCGTGCGCCAGGCCCACCGGTGCCACAGCCCACCTGGCCTGCAATGCACTCAACGCGCCGCACTGGCCTGCCAGGTGTGAAGCGCGCACGGCAACACGCCCCCAATGCTGCCCTTGCTGCGGCTGAGTGCTGCCTGTGCTGCGGCTCTGCAAGGTCAGCACACAGGCACCACCGGGGCCGCCCACCTTGCCTCTGGCGTGTCCAGCTTGCCGTATTTGTCTGCCAGGTATGTCAGCAGCGCGCCGGACTCGAACAGCGACAGCTCCCCATCCTGCATGGCCGGCACCTTGCCGAAGGGGTTGACCTGCGACACAGCAGCATGACGTCCTGAGTGCGGCCAGGCGTTTGCAACATATTCACAGCTGCAGGAGGCTGTGGTGGCAGCACAACAGCCACTCAATGCGCACAGCTGAATGCATCCTGCAGTTGCTGCTGCCATGCGGCAGCACTGAATCCTATAGCAGTGCTGTTGCTGCTCTAATGGAGTTCGTGGGTGCAGCTGCAGCAGCTGCACCTGCGCTTGCTGCAGTCACACCTCATGACTGTGCTGCATGGCAGGTGCTCTGCTGCTGCTGCTGCTGCTGGTGCAGGCACCTCGCACCTTCATGAACTGCTCCGACTTGTGCTGCTTCTCCTTCATGTCCAGGTTTACCAGCTCAGCATCTACGCCGATCTCCTGCAGGTACCTGCAAGGACAGATACATTGTGATTGTTGATACATTGGGAGCAGTGCAGCGTCTGATGTGTTGGCGCTGCTGCCCTGCAGGACGCCGCAGTCTTCATGGGGTACAACTGCTGCACTGTGTGCTGCAACTGTGCTGTGCATGTCCTGCGTGCTGGCTAAGCTGACCACTTCGCTGCCAAGCAATAGAGCAATGTCCTCTGTAACCAACAACACGAATGCGGCGAGAGATACTTGAGTCACCCACACTAGAGAGCGGGTGTGGGTGACAGTTCCTTCCAGGATAGCAGTTGACCCACCATTCCACGAACTTCCCGCGAGAAGCTGGGTTGGTGTAGAGCTTCAGGGATGAGCGAGCCACCACTGCACGCCTGGCTGGTGCAGCGGATGTGAACGGGCGACTGCGTGCTGCCAGCATCTCGAAGTTTTGAACAAAGTGGTGTCGCAGGGACAGCCTTGACGACCAATATGATTGGCTAGAGTCCTGGAACGTCGTTTGCTGCTGTATCTGCTGCATGGTCTTGTCGATGCATAAGCCTAAACCCTAGCCACACACCTGTGCATGTCAGGCCTGTGTATTGCCGGCCCTCCTGGCAGCACCCGAACCTGCTGGCCGCAACTTTCCATCACCACTCAAAGCTTTAATAGTCAACTGTACGCTCTTGTTGTTGTTGTTGTTGTTTTTTTTTTTTTTTTTTTTTGTTTTTGTTGTTGTTGTTGGAAAGCCCCGCCGAATGGCCCAGCCCTGGCGTTGCTATGCTATGCTATGCAATACTGCGCATAATGCATATTGTATTTTTCTGCACAGTTTTGATAGCAAGAGCAGTTACTTAGCATTGATCCAGTCCTACGAGACTGCAGGGCGGAGATCACTGATGATCACTACGTGGTGATCCCAGGTGGTGCACCCCTCACCACCCATCACAAGCTAAAGCTGGTGGTTACACCGCCAACATGCCCAGCACCGCCGAGCTGATTAATGCGTGCCACAAACACTGGCGACCTCCTACACATTAGTTGAAGCAGACCTGACTTGTTTGAATTTATGCTGCTGCATCTGTACTCGGGATTCCAGGACTGCTGGCTGACGCAGTGCGGCCCCAGCGGCCTGCGCCTGCACACCTGGCAGACCAAACTAACTGATCCAGCCCATAACAAACCATACCCCACACCAAGGCGCCTTGCTTGGCTTGCATCCTACCAGCAGGCACACGCGCCGCACAGGCGCCCAACACGCTCAACCATAAACCCAACAACGCAACAGCAGATGCGGCTGCGGGTCAAACAGCCGTGCCACCAGCACAGGCTACATAGTCGGTGCCAGCGGTGCGTTGCATGAGCCATTTGCGTGGCTCTGCTTCGCCTCCCAGCTGGGTGACACAGCTGCTGCTTATTTCATGCCACGGGTGCGCTCAGCACTGCTGGCAGGCCACAGGACTCCAACACAACAGCAACATGCCATGTGCGCTCAGAATTCAAAGGGTGCAGGCTGGCGCAGCAGCGGGTTGCTGAGCCTGCACATCATCTTGAAAGCCAGGTCTCGCTCCTCTGCAGTTGTGCCCGAGTCTGGCCGCTGCCGCTGCTCCAGATACTCCATGAAGGGCGGGTCAAAAACACCATCCTGCAGGTGCACAACTTGAGCTGGTAAATTTCAAGATATGGATGTGCTGCAGAGTTGCGTTGTAAGTGTAGGGCAGGCCCCCAGGATGGCAGGGAAAGCGTGCGCACTGAAAGAAGATTGCAAGCAGACTGAACGCACAGGCTTATGTGGCAGGGACAAGCAACCTGCCACGCCAACAGGCACCAGCAAACCAGAACCAGCATGCTGCTGGAGTTGGGGCTGCATGCAGTCGACAGCCACTGCATCTGAAAGTGTGCACAGACAGCAGGGCAGCATAGCAGTGACAGCAGTTCCAGCATTTCAGACAGGGCAACTAAGATCTTACTACCGGTTGCAACAGTTGTGCGCACCTTCCTGCGGGCGCGTGCAGCCTCCCAGAAGCCCATGCCGCTGCCATCAGCATCGTACGCCTCCTGCAGCTCCTGCAGCAGCGCCTCGAAGCTCACCCTGGACTGCTGCTGCTGCTGCTGCTGCTGCTCAGCCTGCTGCTGCTGAGCTGCGGCCGGGTCCGCTGCTGCTGCTGCTGCTGCTGGGCCTGGCTGGCTTTCTGCAAACGATGCACCTGCAGGCAGATCCCAGGCTGTCTCGTTCGTGGCAGTGTTCCTGCAGAGTGTGAGCACAGCAGCGTGCATGCACCAGCAGCAGCGTCATCGGCATGCCCCCAGCACATGCCAAACTGTTCCAAAACAGCTTCTACATGTGGAGCAGCAATGAAGCTGACATGCGCCCTCAACTGTGTAGACCAGCATGCAGGACAGGAGGCATGGAGCAAAGGCGACGCACAAGAGCCAGCAGCAGCACACCAGACACCGAGACAACCTCAGCACATTGCAGGCACGCCGTGGCTGAAAGCTTCAAGATTGGCTTTGTTGTTAGCCATGATTTGATTCAACACACCCTGCTGACAAGTGCTATGCTTGCAGGAACAGCTAGCGCACGCACCTACAGGAGCTGCCAGCTGGCAACGTCACATGCTCCTGCAGGAGCTGCCAGCTGGTAACGTCACATGCTCCTGCAGGAGCTGCCAGCTGGCAATGTCACATGCACCTGCAGGAGCTGCCAGCCTACAATGTCAGCGCAGCAGCACGAGCTCACCAGTAGTACGGCTTGCCAGAAGCCTGGTCAGTCACCTGCAGCAGCAGCAGCAGCAGTTGCCAGCATTGTCAGGTTTGCACATTAAACTGCCCTGGCATCGCGCGGCGGGATGGCATGCCGTTGGGCAGCCTGAGCAGTATGACAGTGTCACAATGTGTCATATGCAGTGCATGACAACAGCGCCAAGCAGCAGTGCTGTGGCGTGAGTGCAATCAAGGCAGCCAGCAGTCACCACGATAGCTGCTGCTGCTGCTGGTGGTGGTGGCGGTTCCAGACTTTGCAATGCACTTGCAGCAAAGGGCTGCCCAGAATAAGCCTCTGCTGGTGGTTCGAAGCTGCTGTTACTTGCCTGCTGCCATGCACGAGGGGGGTCCAGCTGCCTCAGCTGATGGCGCGGCTGCAAGTGACCGAAGGTGTGCCTGCTGCTGTGCCGCCACACTGTTACAACGTCCCTGCTGAAGAGTTGCCTAGAGGATGAGCATGCTGTGCTGTTGCTGCAGTGCATCTCTCTGCCTGCGATTGCTCAGGCTGGCTATGCAGTGCAGGAGCAGTTCTGGGAAGGAGGAGTGAATGTGGTGATATAGAAGTGTAACGGCCACGGCAAACGGCCATAAACAGGCAGACGTGCAACCAAACGTTTCTGACCCGCAGAGCCAGCCAATGGCTGGTTGGGGCGAGGGGTGTGGGTGTGGGTGGGGGTGGGGGGGATCCCACTACTATGCTTCGTCTCTGAAACGACGAACGTGAGGTTTCATGTAAAATATCTTCAGCGGCTGTGCCTTGTGCATATTCGACCGATTTGGCCGTCAGACGTCCCAGCAAACCCTGCTCATCATGACATTGTACTGCCTGAAGAGTCTGGCATTGAATGGTTATGTCACATGGATCACTTGGAGATCAACATCCTTTCACTTCAAGGGACGTGCAGTGTACTGTAAACATCAAGGACGACATTCAACTTGGCGGTCTGCACATCCCGCAGCAGCCACGATCGTGCCGTGCTCTGGGATACATTATTCATGCCTCACATAGTTTGCTGAGCGGCTTGCAGCCCTGGATGGAACTTCCAAGGGTGCTGCAGGTGCAGCAATTCACAGCAGCACGGGAGCCAGAGGTGCGCAGCGCTGTTACGGCATATCGCATCTAGATGGTATGCACAAAACTCAATAGATGCTGCCGCCATATGCGCATGTGCGCAGCTGCTGGGCTTGTGGGAGTCCCTGAGGAGCCTGGGACGGCTGGATGGCAGCAAGCTGCTGCCTCGCCATCTGCGCAGGTGAGCAAGCAGCAGGTAGCCGCTGCTGATGTTTTTGCACTTATGTGGCGCATGCTATCAGGAAAACTACATGGTGTAGTGCTGCGGTGCTTGCACTCTGGTGCCAATTGGGCTTGTTACGGGGTGCCAGGATCAGTACAGTCCTGGCAAGTACAGCACACCAACACAGGTACGCAGCTTTTTAGCTGGGTTTGATAACCAGGGTCACACAGTTGGCACCTGAGTTTAGGTGTGCGTGACTGTTGATGAAAGATTGGTAATTGTCTGTCACTGCGGTTCATGTGATGGTTCGCCGCAGGCGTGCAACCAGCCACAGGCGCTACATTTGCCGGCGCAGGCCAAACCTAGTGCTGGCACGGCAGCAGCAGCAGCAGCAGCAGCAGCAGCAGCAGCAGCAGCAGCAGCAGCAGCAGCAGCAGCAGCAGCAGAAGGCAGATGCCTTGGAGCCAAGAGCATTGCTGCAGCCATCAACAACTGCAGCTGGTATTGATGGGGATGCCGGCATCAGCATGACGGAAGCAGACCCAGCAGCAGCAGCAGCAGCAGCAGCCGCACCTGGCCGGCCGCTGAACCGCAGCCAGCGCCGCCGGCCTGCCCTGCTGCAGCAGCAGTGCCTTGACAGCTGCGGCAGGGACGTCGCAAGTGCTGCAGCCGTTGCTGCTGGTCCGCGGCGGCTGGAGACGCATGTGTGGCATGCGCGGCGCATGCGCATGTGCACCAGGTGAGGCACACCGTGCAGCCAAAAGCTGATGTCAGCACAGGGACAGGCTGACACACATCCATGTGTGTGTGTGTGTGTGTGTGTGGTGTGTGTGTGTGTGTGTGTGTGTGTGTGTGTGTGTGTGTGTGTGGTGTGTGGTGTCGTGGTGTGTGGTGTTGTGTGTGTGTGTGTGTGTGTGCGTGGTGGGGTGCGCGGCGTGCGCGCGCGGCGTGCGTGCGCGTGCGTGCGTGCGTGCGTGCGTGCGTGCGTGCGTGCGCGTGCGTGCGTGCGCGCGCGCGCGCGGCAAGTCAGCGCGGCTGTGCCATGCCATCATGTGATGTGGTTTCGCGGGCAACGCTGGCAGCAGGCTCGCTGCAGCGCCCTTGGTGGCACATCAGCGATCAGGCCAGTGCGTGGCTGTGTCAATGTGGCACAAGCTGTGCCATGCCAACCAGACAGTCAGCAGCATCTGAATGGATTTGTACCGTGTGCGTGCTCCCTGCTGCAGGTTTGGCCATGTGCTGGCTGCCGGTGCTGTCGGCCGCGGCAGGGGCAGCCGGGCGCTGCTGCACCAGGCAGGCGCCTCCAGCCACACCACAAACCCCAAGTCCAGGTTCTTCGCCGCTGCGGGACCTGAATCCGGCAGCAGCAGCAGCAGCAGCAGGAGTGGGGTGGCAGCAGCAGCGGCAGCAGCGGCGGCGGCGGCGGCGGCGCCGGTGCGCGCTGTGTGCCATGATGCCTCGTACTGGTGCTGCTTGCAGCTGCAGGGCCGGCAGCAGCAGCTGGTGCAGCTGCTGGCGAGCATGAGGTGGGGCGCGGCCTGCTGCACACGTTGATGCAGCTGCTGCAGGTGCTCATCATCATCACCATCTCATTATTGCTGCAGGTGTTGTGTGCCTGCCTGTCATGGCATTTTTTTTTTGTCGTGTTTGTCGCCAACGCATGGCACCATGTGCATGTTGAAAAGGAGGCTGCCGCTGCCGCTGACTCGCACTTCTCCTCACGCTGAGTATCCTTGCACAGTGGCGGCAGCAGCTGGCAACGCACCGTCCACCTGCACAACTTCACGTCAAGATGCCGCGCCTGAATAGGCTGTATAACCTGCTAAGTGAAGCTGCGAACTTGTGCCGCATCCGCATCGCAGCGACCCAGTCCTCCTGCAGCAGCTGCTGGCTTGCCGTGAAGTTCCGGCAGGCCTAGTGGAAGTTCAGCTTGTACTGCATTCACCTGGAAGTTTCCCGGCGGGAACTCTGGGCCCTGCGCTGCTGATGTGGCACCATGGGACACAGCAGCAGACAGATAAACAGAAGAAGTCGTGCAAACAGCAACAAGGAGCACAACAGCAGCAGCAGCAGCAGCAGCAGCAGCAGCAGCTGGAAGAACAGCAGCAGGCCAGCAGCAGCAGAGCAGACGAGCACGGAAGCAGCAGCAGTTGCAGCAGCAGCACCGGGTGTTGTGGCTGTGGTGCCATGCCTCTTACTTTAAACAGGTGCATGATGCCATGCATGACAGCATCAGCAGCAGCACGCTCAACAACAGGGCGGCGACCCGGCAGCAGCGACCGCTGCTGCTGGTGGCGGTGCTGCTGCTGCTGCTGAGGATGGGTTGCAGCATGTCAGCCTGCGTGGTGTGTCAGTGCAGTCCCTGTGCAGCAGCATGAGGCGGGTTGAGCTGCTGGGGCCTTCAGCAGACCTGGTGCTGCGCACAGCACTGCAGCAGCAGCAGCAGCAGCAGCAGCAGCAGCAAGGAGGCTTGACAGCAGCAGCAGCAGCAGCAGCAGCAGCAGGGGCAGGGCCGTCGATACACCGCCCGGCATGCACAAGCGCGCACCACACAATGAAGTCTGGGCTGCCCTGGGTGCTGCGCCATTGCCTGCCTGGCAAGGTTTGCCGCCTGGCTGTGTGCTGGGTTTAGCAGCGCTGGACCCTAGGCTGGCTAAACCCCTGAAACACAGCGGCATGTTTGAAGCGCCCGGGTGGCTGCCAGGAGACGCTGCTTGCTGCCTGCAGCAGGTTGCTGCTGCTGCTGCTGCTGCTGCTGGCAAGGAGCTGCAGAGGTCCTGAGCAACTGGCCCGACAACGGTGGGTGGGCAGCTGGGATGAGCTCCCCACGCTTTTACGTGGTGCACAAGTTGTCGCCGCTGTGCTGGGCTGTGCCAGGCAGGGGGCTGGACGGGCCGGGGGGGGGGTCGCTGCAGGGATGGTGGCGGCTGCATGCGGCAGCTCAGACGGTGCGGCGCCTGCCTTGTGCGTGGGGAGGGGGGATTGACTGACACAGCTGCACCATCGGCCTCCGGCAGCCGGCACACGCTGTGCTGAGCAAACGTTGCGCGAATGCTGCTGCCAGCACAGGCGCCGCAGGTGTGTCATGCCAGCGCTGACTGTGTGGTGCGCCGCCGCCGCCGCAGCAGCCAAGATAGATTATATACCAACCACAGCTGTGCCTGATGATCCCCTGTCGTGGATGTTGCTGTTGCCTGCCTCTCTGCTGCTGTGCAGGCCGTCGCTGGCTGTGTGGCGGGCGGCCGCTGCTGGGCCAGCCTGGCGGCACCCCCCGCTCAGCCCCCGACGTGCTGGTCAGCAGCTGGCGGCAGCAGCAGCAGGCAGCAGTGCTCGGCTTAGACCCAAGCCGGCAGCAGCAGCAGGGCGCTGTCAGCAGTGGTGCTGCTGTTGGTGGTGGTGCTGCTGTCAGTGGTGGTGCTGCTGCCGCAGGAGGTGCGGGAACTGCTGCTGCTGGCAGTGCAGCGGTGTGTGGGCTGGGAGGCATGCAGCTGTCACCGTACGG
Organism: Scenedesmus sp. NREL 46B-D3; assembly: GCA_014080715.1. Taxonomy (NCBI): domain Eukaryota; kingdom Viridiplantae; phylum Chlorophyta; class Chlorophyceae; order Sphaeropleales; family Scenedesmaceae; genus Scenedesmus; species Scenedesmus sp. NREL 46B-D3. The sequence continues at coordinate 12,401 of JACERP010001368.1, read as the reverse complement.
CATCACCAGCAAGCTGCTGATGGCAGCGGCAGCGGCGGCAGCAAGCTGCTTCGACGGCAGCAGCAGCAGCAGCAGCAGCGGCAGCAACAGGTGGTGGCTGGTGGTGACCTTGATATGGCTGAAGCATCAGCAGCTCAAGCAGCAACAGCAGCAGCAGCAGCAGCAGGCAGTCACGTGGAGCTGCCGCTGGTGTGTCCGATGTTGCTGGTGCGGCGCTGCGGGGGCGGCCGCGCCGCTCCTGGCTGGTCGCTGCTGCTGCCGGCTGGCTGGGTGGGGCCGTTCTGGCAGGCCCTGGCCTTCGCAGGTGGGTGGTCAAGCGCAGCTCGAAACGTAGCTCTAGTCGAGTAGCCTGCTCAGTACTGACCCAAGACGGTGGTGGAGTCCTGCCACCCGGGCGTTGTCTTGTCAGTCACCGGCTGCTGGCGATGTTATCAAGGCTGGTGCGCCTGTCAGGTGCTGAGTCAGCGGGGCGCACACACGGGCTGCGGCACGCCCAAGCGCAGCAGGCCATCCGTCGGCTGAGCGCAGGCAATCTGCTGCCTGTGCATTCACATGCTGCATGGCTGAGTCACTGTGCACAATGCACTGTGCACTGTGCATCGCTGGCTCTTTCGGGTGGCCACATCAAATGGTGCCTAGCCAGCAGGGCTCAGGAATGCGGCCGAGGAGCAGCCCACCTCTGCACACCCCAGCACCATCCTTGTCCGCAGCACACAGAGACTGCAAGCTCGCTGCCTGCAGCCTTCCTGGCATGCTCCGTTCGGCAGCAGCGACGCTGCAGGGCACTCACAGCTTCCACTCATCATCACCATGTCGCGATTATCACCAAATCAAGCCACAGCATCAACACCATCGGCCCCGCACCCCACACCATGCCGGGTCAGAGTGCTGCTGCTTGTTACACCATGCCCACCGTCACCGCAGGCGCCAAGCCAGCAGGGCTGCGGGAGTGGGCATGGATCGCAGCAGCGCAGCGGGCACCCGCGCTCCCGCCCCTGGACTTCCCAGACTCACCCGCAGCCGCAGCAGCAGCTGCCGAGCTCCACAGTGAGGCTGCGGCTGCCGCTGCAAGGCGGCCCGCCGGCAGGCTCCGGCTGCAGGGCTGCATGCTGCCCTACCTGGATTGGAGCAGGCTGGGGCAGCAGCTGCTGGTCACGACAGGCAGCGCCGGCTCTGATCGCAGCAGCGGCAGTTGTGCTGCTGCCGTGCCAGCGGCTGCAGCAGTTTGCTGGGCGGCCGCAGCGCAGCTGCAGGCGGCAGCGCGAGCTGCCAAGCAGCGGCGGCGCAGGCGGCGGCGGCTCCTGCGGCAGCAGCAGCAGCAGCGTCAAGCGCACCTGGCTGGCACACAGCAGCAGCAGCAGCAGCAGCAGCAGCAGCGATCAAGGCAACCTCCTGGGATCACAGCGATCACAGCGATCACAGCAAAGGCGGTGTGCCTTCCAGCTGGGCAGTCACAGCAAGGCAGTGCCGCACTGCTGCAGCAGCTGCAGCAGCAGCAGTCGCTGCTGCCTGCAGGATGGTACGTGGCACGCACCTGGCGGGTTCTGCTGGCAGCCCTGCACAGGGGGCCGTATGAGCAGCAGCAGCAGCAGCAGCAGCAGCAGCGAGCACTTGCAGGCATATCAAATGTTGTGCCTCCTAGCGTGCTAGCTGCTGGTTGGGTCAGGAGCAGGGCCCTGGGCAGAGCAGTACAGCAGGGCCACCTGGCTTGGGTGCCCAGAGCTTGCAACCCAGCAGCAGCAGCAGCAGCAGCAGCAGGCGTACAACACACAGGAGCACCTGAAGGTGATGCTATGGAGGTTGATGATGAAGCGGCCCGCGGCTTGGGTGGTGATGCGGCAGCTGCAGCACAAGCTGGCAGTGTATATGAGCAGCAGCAGCAGCAGCGGCAGCAGCGGGAAGCGTGCCTGGCACGTGTGTCAGTCAAGGTGGTTGGCAGGGGCAGGTGTGAGCAGGGAGCATTGCTACTGACGCAGCCTGTACTGCCACCAACACCAGCAGGCCCCAGCAGCAGCAGCAGCAGCAGCAGCAGCAGCTATGTTGCTGGCATAGGGTCAACGGTTGCCACTTTGCTGGGTTATGTTACGTCTGCAGTTCCCCGTGGCGCACCTGCGGGCACGTACCCTGGTGGTTCAGGGTTCTGCAGTGTTCAAGCGTTGTGGCGGCTGCGGTGCCAGGATGTTGCTGCGGGCAGTTCGAGGGTTTTACAGGTGTGGCTGCTGAACCCTGGCAGCAGTGCTGTGCGGCGGGCTGAGCTGACCCTGCTGCTTGATGGTTGATGCTGCTGCACCTGGTGGGACGCTTAAGGCACCCAACGCCCCAGAGGGATCCTTGTGCTGGAAGTGTCCTAATCCCACCAGTGTGTGTGTAGATCATCATGTTCAACCCCAATGCTTGAATGTAGATCTAAGAAGTTCGTTTCGCACTTGAATCACTGACGTGGCGATAGTAATTCACAGCATCTGTGCTGCTGCTTGGTACAGCCATCTGCTTGCAAGTTTGAAGTGAGGAGGCACCTGGGCGGTGGGGCCAGTCCTGACGGGGTGATCACATGATGATGGTGGCGGGGGCCCTTCTAGCAATGTGAGTGCTGCATTTGCTGCATTGTGCTGTGTACTGCGTGCTTCCTGCCACCCTTTTACCGAATTACCGAATTACCGAAGTAGGGCCACTGGCCCACCCGCAAAGGAGCCAAACAAGGCTCATGGGGTCCACAAAACTCAAAAGAAGACCATCAACCGAAAGAAACCGCAACCTCAACAAGCTCAGAGAGCTCAGAACTCAGAAAATCAGTAACTTCAGAAGCACTACTAGTAATGCCATCACTGGGAAGCAACAAATGTGCCAACTTTACAAAACATGACGAGGCAATACATCGGCGCCTCAGAGGTTCAGTGACAAGGCTGGTGATGCCGCTGATTATGCAGGCAATTTTCAGGAACCGGTTTGTTTCAAAGCAAAATCAACCGGTTGTGCTGGGCGTCCAGAAATTCGAAAGGGCACGTGGAGGGGCGCCCTCTCACATGGACCCTCCCTTGCAACTATCCCTGACCTGCGTCCCGACAAAGCGCAGTTCACCGAATTGAGACCAAGCGCCTATACCGTTGTTGATCGAAACCGTCTGCTAATGATCTTGTTTCAAGCAGGTTCAATAAGCCAGCTGCGAACGCTTTGAAGAGCCACAGGCTGCCGCGCATTAGTCGGTCCTGTCCATTTGTATAAATCTGTAATGCGATGAACAGCCTCGACATGGCACCGGCCTCTCGTTGCTGCGTACAGGCATGGCCTATTGACCCTTTCGGGCCCGCCTGCAGCAACAACAGCTGGGAGGGGGGTATGCATGGGCTGGACGATGATTTTTACTGCTATAGATTTAAGGTAAGACTATGAGCTTGATCAGATGCTTGCCTGAATTGTAGTACAGCTATGTTGTGTCACTGCCGCCACGTGTCCGTGGGTCTCTGCACAAAAGCAAGGCATAATTCAGGAACAAATATTTTCGGCAGTTTTTTGCTATGTCGCACACGTTGCACAGCTGTGAGCAACCCACATCATGCACATGGCTCCACATGCTCATATGCACATGCCCACATGGCCGCATCCACTACCACATGCTTGATTGCTGCCAGCACTGATGCCGCGTGTGCTGCAACTGTGCCTAGCTTCACCTGGGTCCGCTCCATACCATGCGCTCGTCAGAAGCACTCATGCTCGGCGGCCACATCACAACGTGGTAACTGCCGTTACTGTCCTGCAGATCGACAAGTGTACAAACCCCACGGGACACATCTGGCGCAACTGGTGAGGCACAACCGCTGCTGCCGAATGCGCAACTTGCACATCTCCCGCAGGGCACGCGCCGACGGGCATCTGCTATTGCCGCCCTCAGAGCGCAGCACACCATGCTCAGCCTCTGCCCACAGTGCCGCCGCACCCAAACAGCCGCAGTCCGACACGCTCGCGATTGATGACTCAGCAGGCACACACGGTCAGCCCCTTGGCGTCTGTTGTCGCAGCGCTCGCCGCGCCTGCCTCGCCCTGTGGTGCCTGCCAGCAGCCCATTTGTTTTCGCCCATCTGCTTTTGCCTGTTTCTGCCCATTTTGCCCATTCGTTTGTGCCTGCCCGCAGCCCCTTTGTGCACGCGGGGGAGCCGGTGCAGCGGCGCCACCCCAGCCGCCACCTGCCGGACATCTGCCCGCGCATCAAGCAGGGCCAGATGTGCCCAGACGGGCCGCAGGGTGAGCTGCCGCCAGCAGCAGCAGCAGCAGCAGCAGCAGGGAAAGGACATGCTGTGCAATGCATACACAACATTACATTACATGGCAATGCACACATGAACTGGTGTGGGACGTGACCCATGCTACATGGTAGAGCTGTCAACATTCAGCAGGGGCAGATGTGCCCACAGGGCGAGCCGGGGCAGCGGCAGCAGCAGTACAGTGCCCTGCGGCACGCCAAGCTGCACTGTGGCAGCAGTACAGTGCACTGTGGCACGCCAAGCTGCACTGTGGCAGCAGTACAGTGCACTGTGGCACGCCAAGCTGCACCGTGGCAGCAGTACAGTGCACTGCGGCACGCCAAGCTGCACAGACCCATCCACGCAGGCTGTAGCATGAGGTGCGGAATCGCCTAGCGCAGCCAGCTGCGCACGCAGTGGCCTACTCGCTGCTTTGACCAGGAACACTGCTGCCAGTGGCAGGTGCCTGCCAGCATGACCATGCCTTGTTGTGACAAACGCTGCTGCTGCTGCTGTGCCTGCCTTGCTGCCTGTCCCCCACGCAGGTTGCAAATACGCACACAATGCTTTTGAGGCCTGGCTCCACCCAGAACGGTGAGCAAAGGCAGCGGCAGCAGCAGCATGGCAGCCACACCTGATACCCCAGTCACCGGCAATAAGGCCTGGCTGCACCCACAGCAGTGAGCGCTTGCAACTGAGCTAGCCAGCTATGGTTGAGCCACAAAAGGCTGCACAGGGTTGGGGCTCGCTGCAGCCGCCCTCGGCCGCCACCACCATGGCAGCGCAGGACATGGGCAGGTGCATTGCAGGCAAGTGAACCACATTGCGGCAGCATCAGTGATAGCACAGTGTCCATGCATGCGTTCAAGTTGCTGCTCGACAACGCTGGCTGACATGCTGGCTGCTGGCTGCTGCTGCTGCTGCTGCTCTGTTTGCTGGCAGGTACAAGACGCTGCTGTGCCACAAGAAGTCTGCCTGTAAGCGAAGCACCTGCTTTTTCGCACACTCAGAGGCAGAGCTGAGGTGAGGGCTGCCTGAAGCCCCAGCCTGCTCAGCAGCAGCAGCAGCAGCAGCAGCAGCTGTGAACTCTTCCACGTAGCTGGCTGTGTCTCTGTGATGTGGGGACACCCCAGCACCAGCAGCTGCGGCAGGACTGCTTATGCTGGTGATGCCTGTGTGCATGCTGCCAGAAGCCGGCCTTAGAAGTGGTATGCTGATGGCCACATCCACTAACCACATACATGTACATGCATGCTGCGCCTATGATCTACCCGTGTGATTTGACCTTATGCCGACTGGTGCTGGTTGTCGCTGCTGTCTCGCATCCACAGGCTGCCGACAAAGGCCAGGCCGCCCGCCCCACCTGCTGCGCAGCCATACGCTGCCAGCAGCATGGGCGCTGCTGCTGGCTTTCACATGTCGCTCGGTGGGGCCCTGGACCCGCAGCTAGGGCTGCAGTCAGCTTCACCACTCACGCACCAGCAAGCTGCAGCAGCAGCAGTAGTGAGCAGCGGCCTGTGGGGTGACGCAGCAGTGCCAAGCATGGGGCCTTTCAGCCAAACTGCCGCTGCCACAGCGCCGTTCGCTGCAGTGAGCAGTACAGGGCTGATGCTTGCGGCGCAGGGGCTGCACTTCTCCGCTGCCAGGAGCAGCACGCCTGTCGGGGGTACAGCTGGCACGAGCAGCGCATGCAGCACGAGCAGCAACAGCAGCAACAGCATCTGGAGTCCTTTCCAGGACGGTGAGGGCTTGGCAGCAGCGACGACGGCGAATGCTGCTGCAGTTGCAGCTGCTGCCGCCGCACCCAGCAGGCACGATGCGGCGCAGCTGATGCCTGCAAGCGCTGCACTGCAGCAGCTGCATCACCACGCCCCAGACATCAGCAGCTGGAGCCTTGCACCTGGCAGCACAGCAGATGTGATGCCGCTGCATGCAAACGTGGCAATGTTGGCCAGCGGCAGCATCCCACAGCAGCCAGTCACAGACTCGGGGCCTGCAGTGGCGGCGGCTGCCGCAGCTGCTTCCGCAGCAGCGGCCACGGCCGGCCTGTTGGCACAGCACCACCAACAGCAGCAGCAGCAGCTCATGCTGCAGGCCCTGCTCTTTCAGCAGCAGGCGTTGCAGCTGCAGCAGCAGCAGCAGCAGCAGTTACTGCCAATGATGGGTGTGGCCAGCTTGCCTGGGCCCGCCGCATTACAGCCCCACAGGAGCAGAAGCAGCAGCAGCATGTCACCCAGCCATGTCGATGTGCAGGTGAACTGGCCCATGTGAGGAGTGCTTCTGGCGTCCGTCACCAACCGATTGTTTGTTGTAGCTCTGGGGTTTTTTTGACTTCTTTTCAAACGGCTGCTGGCGGGCGGCGAGGCCGTGACAGCACCATGCTGTGACCAACGTGCTTGCACTTTGAGCGCTCCCGCATGCCGTCTAGGCCTATTCTTTTTGCAGTGTTAGCAGCACAGAAAGCTTCATAATGGCCGTGTGCATGGTGTGCCGCCCAGCAGCGATGCGTGCCGGGCCATTAGCAGGGAAACCAAACTTTGTGGCGAGCTCTGACTTTGGTGCTTGTCGCCCCGGGGGTTTCATCTTTCAGCACGCATGGTTGCTGCAACCATGTGCATTGGAAACAGTGACGCACCCCAATGCGCCCCAGCTGCTGGGTGTGTGGTGCGCTGTGCAAGCCGTCCACATGCAGCTGGCATGCTTGGTGGCAGATCTGACGGCACAGCATAAATCACGTTGTGTATCTTGAGGGTTGGGCAAAATCTGGTTGCTGTCGGTGTCTTGAGTATTGGAGGTTTGGAAAGTTTCCAGGCAAGCGCTGTGCGCTGTGTGCGGCACAGCGCCTCTGCATGTTGCGCGGCGGCTGCGATGCGCCGTGGCCATGCATAGCATCAGACTGCGCTGCATGTTGGCATGCCACAACAGCATGCGAATTTGTACTCATGGAGGGGGAGGGGTGATTGGTGGTGCATATCGTGTTCGCTGAGCTGCAGCAAGGCGCATGCTGTGCTGCTGTGCAGTGTGATGAGGCTGCGGCAGCTATCAGTGAGAGCCATTGCCCGCGTGCCGGTGGGTGGTGTTGCTCTGTCTCACCAGGTGTTGAAATATGAACAGCTGGAGCGTTTGTGGGCTTGGCTTGTTCAACGTGCTGGGAAGTGCTCGCTCCCTGGAGAGGTTAGCAGCTCTGCTTCACTGCACTGCACTGCACTGCACTGACACGTGCTGGTGTCAACCTCTCCCTATGGTTCAGCATGTGCTCTGCTCGAGGAGGTGTTGCGGCAACGCCCTAGGCTAGGGAGGTGCAGGGCAGTAGTTGGGCGGGGTCGGCTCTGCTGCCTCTCAGCTGCTGGGCTGCGCTCGGCTGGCATGTGCGCATCAAGTTGCTGCTCTACATAGCACGCATTGCCTTCACAGTGAACTTCACTGTTCCCAAGCACGAGCACGTATGACACGTCCGTGTCTCCTGCATGGCCTTGCCGCCTGGCAAGCTGCAATTGATTTGGATAGATTATGACACATTGCCGGGGGCTGAATCTTAATTGTGAGCGACGCAGCCCCTAGGGCGGCTGTGCCTTCAGCTCTGGCCTGCAACGAGTGGTTGCTGAAGGGCGTGCATGGCCGGAATGCGTTTTTGAGGAGCTGCACTACTGCGTCTGTGGCGCCAGCTACAGCTCATGACTTGAGCCAAGCAGCATGCTGGCAGCACGCGCAGGCCGACAGCAGGTTGGCAGCAGCGGCTGCGCCGCTGTGTCTCGCTGCCGCGTCTTGCACCGGCTGAGCCTATGTTGTTCTGGCTGGGAAGATTTGCAGTGCGGGTCAACTTCAAGTCGCCAAATATTTGAATGTCATTACAATACCACACCTCTGGCAACAAGCATTTGTCTGCATGCCATCCACCTGCTGGAACCCAAAGAGGTGCGACACTAGCAGCAGGGCTGGTGCATGCTGGCACAGCTGCAGCAGCCGCAGCTGCTGCTGCTGTTACCTCATCAACAGCCTGCATGTGCTGCCAGCATGCTGCTGGGCCCAAGCCAGGTGCCAGCCGGCATCACAGCACGCAATTGTTGCACGGACACATCGTTGTTTGGCTGTTTTGTGGCAGACGGAGCTGCGTATAGGCATGGGCAGACTTATTGCGTCCGCAGTGCGGTACAATTTGACCCCATTGGTATGCTTGCTGAACCCTGAAGGCGGGTTTGAGCAGCTGTGTTGTGCTTGTGCGGACCAGCTAGTAGTGTGTGGGGACACTTTGCCTTAGCATCATGCTCAACACATGATGTGGGGCGCGGGATTGATGGCGGTGATGCTATCGCTTGAATGGGTAATATGATGATGCTCAACACATTATGTGCTGAACTTGAGATGTGCACCAGAGTGCGTGAGCAGTGCCTCAGCGACCGCAGCTGCAGTGGCACTGGAAGGATACGCCACTGAAGAGCAGTTACATGAGAGCTACACACACTTGAACAGGCGATGAACTTGTCGTGTAACATCTAAACAGTGATGGGCCGAGATCTCTAGAGGCATTAGGCAAGAGCTTGGTCACTCCTTGCTGGTTTGACCTTCACGGGCACCCATGCAGGAACACAACATGTCTTACAATGGCAAGATTGTACTGTACTACAAGCTGCTGTGTCGCCCGTCGTGACTGATCAGTATACTGATCAATTACGTATACTGATCAACTACGTAATTGTGCAGGTGTACCAATCACCATTCACCCCAAATGTTGAAGTAGGGCCACATGCCCACCCACCAAGGAGCCAGACAAAGTTCATGGGCCCTGGGGTACAGGAGGAGTAGGACCTAAGTGGAGTAGCAGCCACCACCAACCGCGGTGGGACCATATGTATGGCGCCATACACAGCTTATGAACCTGCCGTTGCCATGGAAATCCGTTGGAACCCTTTTGCAACCTTCCCACCCCGACATTTGAGACTGCCAACTTTGCAAGATGATCCGGCAAATGCATGTGTACACATGTATCTGCACAGGCCCTGAGGCACATTGAAGCAGATTAAGGCAGTGACTTGACTCTCCACCTCTTCTCGTACGGCCACAGCCACCAAACATTGCCAGAAACGATGCTCCACACCTGGCCCAGCAACTGAGCAAGCTGCACACCCCGTAGTCAGCTGCATAAGCTGCGCAGTGGGGAAGTCCTTCTAAGACAGGCGCCCGGCTGCCTCTTTGTGGGTGTTGGCCACTCTGCGCCCAACCAGCGGGATATCCCAGTTGCATAACAGGCAGCTGGGTCCTGGCAGGGGTGCCATCCAACGTTTTAACACTGTTCATTAATCACCAATTTATCAATTTACCAAAGTACGGCCACTGGCTCACCCGCAAAGGAGCCAAACAAGGCTCACGGGGTCCACAAAAATCATATCTTCTAGAAGAAGACTATCAACCGAATGAAACCGCAACCTCAACAAGCTCAGAGAGCTCAAAGGTGGGTGGGCATGTGGCCTGACCTGGCCTGACCTTCGGCCCCCACCTTTGCTTGTAGCGGTGTTGGTCTTGCCACCTGGGCTGCCGCAATGTCCCAGTTTGTGATTGCAGAATGTCAATGGCACAGTATGATATTTGCCGCTTGTGTTGTGAGGCACCAGCAATTAGCACAGCCAAGGTCACCCGGATCCACTCCACCGTCACTTCCCTATACAGGCTCACCAAGTCATCTAAATCATGTTCTGCGTTGCTGAGCTTCGACCCGTGCGGCAGCAGCGAGTGCGGCATCTTGGGCAACACAACATCATGAATGACATACCAAGACCGAAAAAGGTCACCCACAGAGCGGATGCGCGGCTGGACTTTAGAAACTGCCCCCGCCCATTAGGCACAGGCAGCACTTGCAACCCCCCTGGCACAAAGCCAGGCATGGCTGCACGCGCCGGCAACAACAATCGCAAAGACTGGGACCAAGCTGCACCACGCACCAGGCTGGAGCACCGGCGCATCACGAAGCTGCTGCAACTGCGTATCCAAACTGCTGTCAAACAGAGACAGGGGGGCCCACCATTTATGCTTGGAACGCAACAGTGCTCGCCCAATGCGAATCCAAGGCAACTCAGTCTCAGGCGGTGCTGTAGCAAACATCGCCCCCCACCAAGCATGTCGTGCACGGATGTGTTCAAGCCAGGGCAGGGCTCCAAAGCCACCCTCCGCCGGCTTACCCACCAACAGCCTAGCAGCCACTCCTGCGAAGCGGCGCGTAGCCGCCGTAGGCGCCAAGCCTCTGTCCATTAATTTCCCAACAGACGCAACAAGACGCTGACGATTTACCAGAGGCGGCAAATCCGAAAACTCCGCCGCATATAGAAGCGTGCTAATTCCATACGCAGCACTGCCTATGCCCCTGCCAAAGATGGAGAGCTGAGGAATGTGTGACAAGCGTGTGAACGCTGCATCCACAGCAGCCACCTTCTGATCCCAATCTACAGGGGAATCAGAGCCAACACACACACCCAGCACATTTGCATGCAGGACAGGGCTAAGGGGGAGAGCACCCGAAATATGCTGCATAGAGAGCGTTGAATGTTGCTGCCGAGCAGCCGCACCCAACAAAAGCAACTTGGACTTGTGCAAATTCAGCTGCTGCCCAGAGGCAGCAGCCATGACTTGCATGTGTTGTAGGAACTGAGGAACATGCGCAGGTGTATCCAGGTACACCTGCGTGTCATCAGCAAACTGAGTTGCTGACAGCTGAGTACCATGCACAGCGGTGCTGATGCCTTTGGACTGCAAGAAACGCAAGAGGGCTTCACCCACAAACAAGTACAACAAGGGCGACAAGGGGCACCCCTGCCGCACCCCTGCATAGAACATGCGCATGTTGGACACTAATCCATTCATGCATGCGCACGCCTGCGTGTATGTAAGCAGCGTCTTTACCCACTTGCAGAACTCAGGCCCAACACCCATAGCACTCATCACTGAAAGCAGAAAGGGTCTGTCTAGTGTATCGTAGGCTTTGGCGAAGTCTAGCAGCGCTGCCACCACCGTGCTGTCCGCGCCGCCACCACCGTGCTTGCTGCAGCTGTCCGCGCCGAAGAAGAGGGGTTACATGGTGTGCACAGGCGACTACGTCGCAACGAACACCCGAAAACAAAGAGAGCTGCTAGAAGTTCAGCGGAAAAACAGACTGTCACCCAAAAGAGGCCCACCCCGAGAAAGCCTCTGTGTGCGAGACATGACACGTGGCTCTGCAGGCAGAACCGTCAGACTTACCACACGCAGTGTAGAATTCTAAAGGGACACGCAGCAGGACTAACTTAAAACAGTGTCGGTGACAGCCGACCATACTTGTGCAGTATAGCGGGCGGACACCCACGAAGACCTGATTGCAACACCAAACTGCTGTTGCTGCAGTCCCGACACTAGACTACACTAAAGGCGAGCAAAAAAACCACTCCTACCGCTGCGGCTAGCTAAGCTGATCTACAGAAACACAAAGAAGAAGAGGGGTTACATGGTGTGCACAGGCGACAACGTCGCAACGAACACCCGAAAACAAAGAGAGCTGTTAGAAGTTCAGCGGAAAAACAGACTGTCACCCAAAAGAGGCCCACCCCGAGAAAGCAAACAACAAAAACAAAAACGAGAAGAAGAAGAAGAGGGAAGAAGAGGGGTTACATGGTGTGCACAGGCGACTACGTCGCAACGAACACCCGAAAACAAAGAGAGCTGCTAGAAGTTCAGCGGACAAACAGACTGTCACCCAAAAGAGGCCCACCCCGAGAAAGCCTCTGTGCGCGAGACATGACACGTGGCTCTGCAGGCAGAACCGTCGGACTCACAACACGCAGTGTAGAATTCTATTGAGACAAGCAGCAGGACTAACCTAAAACAGTGTCGGTGACAGCAGGCCATACTTGTGCAGTACAGCGGGCGGGCTGAACTCAACGGGACAAAGTTGGCCAGTAAAGGTCAGTACCTTGGTCCGAGGCAGCAAACAAGGGGGGAAGGAGCAGAGTACCTGGCAGCTGCTGCAGGGGCAATGCAATTGCATATTGCAGCAGCCGCACCACAAACGGACGAAACGGAAGGGATACAAACGGACTAATAGTTTGAAGCAAAATTAAGCGCAAGGCTTACAAAGATGCTGATAACGAGAGAAGCGATGACTTGCATGCACAGGCCAGCGGCCTGTATAGGCGCAACCAA
>JACERP010001367.1:0-21745 GCA_014080715.1 Scenedesmus sp. NREL 46B-D3 | reverse complement strand
TGAATGTTGCTGTAAATGAATGGCAGAATTGCTGCACTGGCACGTGGCTGCACATGGCTCAACACCTTGTTTGGTAGCACACGGACACATCCGCAGGTGGTGGGCTCTCACCTGCATGCCCTGCAACAAGTGCCTGGCAAGGCGTCGCTGGTCCGCCGAGCCTGCATCGGTGGGGCTGGTGTGCTGGGGATGCGTCCGGGCGGGTGCTGCGGCGGGGCAGCTGGGCCGCCAAAGGCTGCAGGGCTGAAGCCACCACACCACACGATCGTCCCTTGTGCTGTGTGAACAGCGGCTCAACGACCTCAGCGCCAGGACTGGTGGTTTGCCAGGCAGCGAGCAGCAGCATCGCCACCACGTATGCCGTTGTGAGCCCCGCGCACGCGGCTGCGCCCCTGTGCCGCCGCCGTTGCTGCTGCCGTGTGGCAGGCCCAGCATCGCGTCGTCGCTGAACACCAGCAGGGCCCTCACGCACACATCAGCCGGCTTGGGCACAAGTATGTAGCGCTCCGGCAAGCTGCAGCAGCAGCAGCGGCGGCAAGGACGGGCACGCAGTACCAGCGGGCATGCATCCTGAGCAGACATCATCACAGCAAGCTAACTGATCGCAACGCAGCAACCAAACAGGGTCGAGGATGCACGAATGAAGAGCATGCAGAAGAGCATGCATGCAGAAGAGCATGCACGCAGAAGAGCATGCAGGAACAGCACACTTTACACAAAGCACGCCCTGCTGCCAGGAGAACAAGGCCGCTGTCGGGTAACTCCATACAAACAACACAGGACAATGCTAGGGGAAGCTGTGATGTGGCTGCACACGATCAGTCCGTAGTACAGTTTCCCCAGCACTCTAGATGCACTGCTTGGGCCTAAAGGATCGCGATCAGCACCGCACCTGCTGTTTCCCGCCGCCGTGTTGTTGCTCTGGCCCTGCAACGCCACACCCCTGTCCACGTCACAAAGCAACACGCAGCGCAGGTGGCGCCCGATGCTGCTGCCTGCCCAGCCCTGCTGCGCCTTGGAGAAGCTGTAGGCCACATTGAAGTCTGTTGAGAGGTAGATGCCCACGCCAAACACAGCACCAGTCGTCTGCAGCCGCGTGCCGCTGGCAGCCAGCAGGCCGTTGTGCAGTATGCTGCAGGGCGCACAAACGTGACGGATACTAATTGGTAAGAATACAGCACGCCAGTATGTGTGCCTAAGCATGCAACTTTCAGCCGGCCCCTGCTGCCAGCGTGCTATGTAAGTAGGAGGTGAGTCTAGCGTCCAAAAGCAAAACGCATGCGCGTATGCCTGCGCACCTACACCGTGCCAGGCACGAACCACTCATCCTGTTCCTGGCTGTGCTACACACTGGGGGCTGCTGACTCTGTGACACACTCTGCGATTGTTGACTACATGCAGCTGTTTGCCTGCTGATCACCTGTGTATGTTGGCAAAGTCTGTGCCATGGAAGGCTGCCACGCAGTTGCCAGGGGCTGGCGGGTGCGCGCCCGGCCTGACCAAGCGCAGAATGCAGCGGCAACCTTGCAAGTGGTGCAGCAGGCCGGGTGGGCAGCCGCTGCCAGCCTGCAGCTCATCCTGCAGCTGCTCTGCAGACACGGGGTTCAAATAAACCCGCGTTTGAGCTGCAGCTGCAACAGCAGCCATTGGAGCAGCCTTAGCTGCAGATCTGTGGGGCACCTGCTGCTGCTGTTGTTGCTGCCGTGCCTGATGCTGCTGCATATCTGCTGACTGTCTTCTAAATGGACTGCATAAAGAGAGGGGATTGCATCTAAGGCAGCTGACACTGCTGTGAAATCGTTCTGTGGCTGCAGGTGCGAAGGAAATGGCTTGCACACTGCAGACACAAGGGCAAATGAGTGCACACAAACTGTAGCAGCGCCAAGAGCAGCAGGGTGCTGTAGCCAGAGTGCCTGATGCAGTGATACATGTATAAGGTATAACAACACAAGTAACAGCATCCAACCAACCTGAAGCTCTTCTGTCGCACTTGCAAGCTGCTGCAAACGAGGACAAAAGGAACTCAAAGCCCTCCTGGTGCTGTTGCTCCAGCTCATGCTGCACAGCTATTCTGCAGCTTAGTCTCTCTGATTCGTCCATGCTGTACAGGAATGCCGACTACACCAGTGAAAAGGTCTGGAACATTGACGCGAACGATGCCAGGCTAGCAGCGCATGGCGTACTCCTGCATACTACGGCCAGGTGTTAGGTCCAGAGGCTATGTGTGTGTATAACCGATGCGAAACAAAAGCCTGTCTGACTTTCAAGACTTCAACCGTTGAGCAGGTTCTCGCAACAGAGCGGCGAGCCCTGAAATCGTCAGACGAGTCGCGAGAAGGATCAGCCAGAAGTTGAAAAGACAGACGAAAATCATTCCCCGGCGCGATCGCTTCAGGCTGCTAGCAATTCCAGCAAAACTTTTGTGTAGCATTGGTATCTGCTCCTATATCATTGTGAAGTGCTACAGTGCTGGTACAGTGAATTTCACAATTGACCCAACCTGTACATCAGAGCAGCAACCCATTTAATGTCTGGCACATGGAAAGCTTCATCAGCTCAAATATAACACAGGCTCGTTATCCTAACACAAATTTGGCGATGTGCATTATCGTGAGCCAGCCCCAACCACCACCAACTTGCTGTATTTTGTGTTCTAGATCTGGCTTCTGGTCGGGGCAGGCTGAAGTAGCTGGTCACGCAAATGACCAGGCTTTGATGTCGCCGACCATTTTCACTTCCTCTTCTGCAGCTAACGTACCACGCAAAACCGCTGCTGTACTGGTCCCGGACGTACCTGTCCCAGCCGGCATGCTGCGTGCGTGCACCTAATAATTTTTTTAGTTACTCAATGGGCTGTTAAAGCTGGCTGAGAATGGTGCGTTGTAGATGCTGGTGAAGTGCCGCCTGCTGCTTCATCTGAAGCGGGCTTTTCGCTAAGGATGCAGCCAGCACGCAACGCAAAGTTGGCTATAAAGATTGTATTGAAGCATCATATATTGCCGCAAGGCGACACCAGCAGCAGCAGGCGGTAGAAGTCGGAGCGCGGGCAGAGGTACGCAGGTAAGGCACTTCTTGTTTTAAACAAGCGGCTACCTTCTACAGCAACCGCGCAACCTATATGATTTGAAAGTAATGGTCAAATTATGGACCATGGGTGCTGCAAGGCAGCAGCGCTCAGGGCACCTGTAACACCCATGCCCAACAGCAGCAAAGCAACCAGCCTAACAAAGGGTGCATAATACAGCATCCCAGCAATGGCCAGAGCACCTCTACATGCCAGATTAGCTAAACTTGGGTTAATGCCTGCTGCTACTGCTGCTGTTGCAGCGCTTTGCCTGCTCTTCAGTGCTGTCCTGCGTTGCCCTGTTGTGGCTGCTTACGCTTCACGCAGCAGGTTCAAGCCGACGCCATGGCTGACCCCAACCAGATGTCGCAGCTGCTGGAGCACCTGAGGGTGCAGCTTGAGGCGCAGGTGACAGCGCTGCATGAGCGGCGCGCCCAGTTGCGCGACTCCATGGATGTCGACGCGGAGGCAGCCAGCCAGCAGATGGCCAGCCAGAGGGAGGTGCTGGACAACCTGAGGTGAGCCCGCAGCAGCAGCAGCGTCATCTTGCTGTCTGTTGAAGTGTACAGGCTTGTTGGTCAGCAAGTAATGTGTGTACGCCTGCTGCCCATACAGCTTGCAGGACAGCAAGTGGGAGTTGTGGGTGGTGACATGCAAGCTGAGCTTGTAGGCAGAGCAGCAGCACAAAAGGATGGTGCTATACAGCAAGAGCTTGTGTGCCTGGCTGCTGTTCCCATCCCTGCTGTGCCTGCCACTGGTGCTGCTGAACTACGCTGCGCATCACACCTATGCACGCGCACGCATGGCGCTGCACAACATGCATTGCTGACTCATGCCTGTATGATGCCTGTCCTTGAGCTCAGGCTGTACGCAACTGCTCACTTCTGCTGCCAACTCTGCTCATGCACCTTCAGGTACGAGGCGGAGATGTTGACCGAGAAGCTTCTGAAGCTGCGCTCGAGCCGCCAGGACATTGAGGCTGAGCTGTTTGGCCTGAAGGACAAGCGCATCAAGCTGCTGGAGGTCATCAACAAGCTGGAGGACGAGGAAATGCAGCTGGTCTCGGAGGTGGGTTGCTTGCGTACAAGAAAGGGCAGAGTGGGAAGGGGAGGCGGGAGGTGGCGCTGCTCTGTTGGAAGGCGTGGTGTCACAGCAACAATAGCAGCAGCTTGGCATCGATGGCAAGCTCTGGTAAAGCACAGACAAGATACGCAGCACAAAAACATGACGTCATGGCTTGCTGCAGCTGCTTGCAAGATCATGCTGCAGATGTGTTGTGCAATCAGCAACCGGCGTGTGCTGCAACAGCCCGTACTGCCGTCACAACCTAGACATGAACCTGCGTTTGCTGTCGCGCTCCTGCCACATGTGGCGCACTCAGGTGAACCGCATCATCCACTACAAGCGCTCGCTGCTCAAGGAGGTGCCCCTGTTCGAGGCGCGTGCGCGTGCGTCCGCCAGCCTGGCAGTGGTGCAGGACTACCTCGCGGCATCCCTGGCACACATGCAGGGGCCACAGCAGCAGCAGCAGCAGCAGCAGCAGAGGGCCAGCCGCCGGCGTTATCTGCCCCAACCTGGCAAGGCACCGCCAATGTGCTCAGGCCTGCAGCCAGCTGGATGAGGTGAGGTGTCGGTCCTTGATGGGCAGGGTGGCACAGCCAGGCCTGACCTGCGTGGCGGTTAGTGCAGCCCACTGCCACTAGCCATTCTGTAGCAGCTGCTGCAGCGCCTCACACCGTACACTCCTCACTACTCTAGAGCAGTGAATTTCAGCAGCATAGCGCAGTCCCAGTCCCCAGAGCAGCAGTGCATGCGTAAAAACACTTGACCTTGCACTTGACCCCAGACTGCTGCCATGTGCTGCCCTCGCCCACAGCATGCCGCCTGCAGCAGCCGTGGAGAGCACATCGACCACGCCTGGCTCAGACACCAGGAAAGCACCTGCAGCAGCAGCAGCAGCAGCAGCAGCAGCCACAGCAGCCACACCAGCCACAGGCACATCAATCGCTGCATCACCAGCAGGATTAGCAGCAATAAAAGACGGATTAGGCAGTGACAGCGGCAACACAGTGGCAGGCACGGCAGAGGCAGTGGCACAGCTGCAATTGAGTCCCAGCGGGCTGACTGCGCAGGCACAGCAGCAGCAGCAGCAGCAGCAGCAGCGCCACGGAGGGCCCTTTGGGGTGAGTGCCAGCTGCCTCTGCTCAGTGGTTGCAGTACAGCCAAGTGTGTGTAGTGAGTTCTGCTGACCTAGTACCTTCGACCGCTGCAGCTCTTGCAAGTACAGCGCGTGCGTGCTGAGGTTGCAACTTCTGCTGCTTGAACAAGTAAGAACCTTGAAAGGGATCGATGGCGCCGTGGGAGCCCTTGCGCTGTGGCTCCACCAGTAGGACGCAATTGCAAATTCCGACATTGCTTCTGCCAGCACTGCAGCTGCTGATCCTTGCCTGCTTGCTTGCCTGGCTGCCTTGCCTGTCTATCTGCCTGGACAACAATGTGCATCATTTGCACAACCAACCCATGTTCAGGCCATGACAGCGGCAGAGCCATTGCAGCTGCAGTTGCATGACGCCACCGCAATGGAAGGCCTGCAAAGCCCTGATGCAGGCAAGGCCTTCCCAGCGCTTGATGCGCCAGGCACAGGCAGCCTCACAACGCCACTCACCTCACTGCAGCCAGCCGCGCCACGCAGCACGCACCCGGCTACAACCAGCAGTAGCAGCAGCAGTTATGATATGAGGAACAGCGGCAGCCGCGCCACAGCTGGCCAGGTTGGCAGGTCAGGCAGAGGTGCAGGGAGCAGCGCACCATCGGGCTGGGTGGCACCGCCTGCCTTGTTGATGAGCAGGGGCAGTGGCTCGTGTCTTTCAAGCAGCACAGTTGGCCCAACGCGCAGCAAAAGTGGGTTGTTGCGCAGCAGCGGCTCATTGACAGCAGGCACACTTGGCAGTGGCAGTTTCACCAGCCCTGAGCCGCCTGTCCTGGGCTTGCCAGTCGGTGGGGAGGAAGGTGCCAGCGGCAGGCCAGGCGCAGGTGGAGGTGCCGCCAGTGACGCAGCTGTGAGGCAGGGGCAACAGCAGCAGACACAACAGTGGCAGGAGCAGCAGCTATTCCACTGCCAGCAGCGCAGCAGCTGCAGCAGGAGCAGCAGCAACGGGTGGGGAGCACCCATGCTGACGCCCTCGCCGCCGCCGCCACCTCCGCCCCGTAGGGCGCAGTCGGACCCTTAGCAGTGCAGGGCCAGCAGGTGCAGGCTGCCCCACCACAGACCAGCCTGTCGGCAGCAGGAGCTGCCTCCTTAAGCATCGCCCCACACCACCAGGTGCAGCAGCCAATGTCACTGCCTGAGCAGCAGCAACGGCAGCAGCAGCAGCTGATGCTGCAGCCGCATGCAGAGCGTCCACCGGGGCTGTTTTTGCAGCAGCTGGGGCTGCCGGAGCGGCCCTTCTCTCCTCAACGCTTCATGCTTGTGCAGCAAGCGATGCACGACCAGCCAGTGCAGCTGTGCTGCCACAACTGCAGTTTCAGCTACAGCAGGCCATGCAGCAGCAGGAGGCATCTCAGCAGCAAGAGGCACAGCAACAGGTGCAGCAGGCACAGCAGCAGTTGTTGCACGAGCAGCAGCAGTTGCAGCAAGTGCAGCAGCAGCTCCAGCAAGCACAGCAGCAGGCTCAGCAGCAGCTGCAGCAGGCGCAGCAGCAAGCACAGCAGACCCCGCAGCAGCAGCAGCAACAGCTGGTGCTGTTGGCAGAGCAGCTGCTGCAGCCAGCCTCGATGGGCTTGCAAGCACCACGTTATGACATCACTGCCAGCAGCAGCGCCATAGATCTGTCAGCATTCCCTGGTGGTGTCCTGTCAGTGCCGTCTGTTGGCGGCTTAGGGCCGTCGCCTGCAGGCATCCCCTTGCGCGTTGCTGCCGCAGCTCAGGCTGCGCAGCCAGCGCCTCAAGGCGCGTGGGCGCTGCCGCCCGGCTCGCTGCTGCTGCAAGCGGATGCACCAGACAGCAGGCCGTCCGGCATTGCAGGCGCGCTGTCCCTGCAGCAGATGCACGGCCTGGCAGGCAGCGGCAACAGCAGCGCTGTTGCAGGAGGTGCTGCAGGTGCCACCCCTGGTGCAATTGGCGTGCCACCAGGTGCAGGTGGCCAGCTGATGCTGGTGGCCCCGATGCCTGATGGTGCTGGTCAGGCTGGAGGTCAGCTGCAGCTGCATCAGAGCGGTGCTGCTGCTGAGGGAGTGAGGCTGCTGCAGGCACAGCAGCTGCAGCAGCTGCAGCAGCTGCAGCAGCCTTCAGACCTTGGCATGCGCCTGTTCGAGCACCAGTGATTTTGCAGTGAGCCACCGCCATGGACTTGGATGCAACTCAGACTGGCAAGAGCACCTGCTAACAACGGCTTGGTGGGCTGCTGGACATGCTTGTTGTTTTCAGGTTGAGCTGTTTGGGTTGAGGGTAGGTGCTTCCTAACCACCACCCGACTGCTATTATGTACCTGAACTGACAGCAGCCGCACAATGTGTTTCTAATGCAGGTTTGCTGTCGCTGATAGTGATGATGGCAGAATTTCTCGGCATTGTCTGTGCACTGGACTGAGGGTATGGCCTGAAACCAGACAGCCCATGCCACTGCTGGTGCTCTGCTAGGTTACTCGACCCCTTCAAGCATGTTGGTGTGTTGTCATTTGGTGTCAAAATTTGCAACCTGCTTCCTGGCTGCCATCACTGCAGCAGGATGTTGAAGCATGTGCTGGATGTCATGCTGGGCTTGTGCAATGTATAATGCCTCCAGCAAGGCATTCTGCCAGTGAGTGCACACAACACTTTGACCACTACTGGGCTGCCAGTTCTCATGCATGCGACAGGGACTGGGCCTCTTGATTGTCATTTGAAGCAATGTACTGCTGCCATTTTGGCTTTTAGGCTAGGACAAACACCACGAATATCAGCAGTGGACAATGGTTCATATGTGTTGCAGCACGCACATGATGTTTGGCGCAGCAACCATTTGCATGCCACACAGCCGCTGCCATGTCACCTTGCAAGGTGACCAATTGTGTTGCTCACTCCCTGCTATGACACATGACATATCTCACAGACTGTAGCAAATTTGAGCAGGTGCATGATGTGCGGCATGCAGATGGCAGTGATTTGCTACAGCCCACTTTTGTGTGCATTGCATTGACGTGTTGCTAGCGTTGGACTGAGGCTATGCGCTGCACGTTACGTTGAGGGGTTACCACTGAGATGCCCTTGGGGTGCTTTCGGCTACTTATTGAACGTTCATATTGTGTCTGCTTTTGCATTAAGTAGGTCAAGTAGCGTTAGACCAGCACGCTTTCTTAGGTGTAGTCAGCAGCAGCATGTGCCAACCACTGAACTGCTGGCGTTGTGCACAGCACTTTGGAACATGGCGCAGGCACAAGACGGTGTTTGTATGTATGTATGTATGTTGTTGTGTGAATCGGGTGCACGTTCAATGATGAATGTGAGTTGGCCTTGGAGCACCCAGGTGCGGCAGAGTTTGACCAGCTGCCCAGATGGTCTTGCAAGACACGCTGTGCAGTGCTGCTGATATGTTTGATCATGGGGTGCCGCAGCACATGGAGCTGCACGCTGCTGACATTGGAGCCCCTTCAGCATTTGAAGAAATGTGGACACTGCTGTTTGTACAATCTGGCAAGTGTGCGTGTTTGATGCCAGCTGTGGGCGATGTTCCCGTCATGTAACATCCAAACTGTGTGTTTGGTGGTGTTCCGCACTTGGGGTTTGACCTCTTATTACTCAGCAGGGCTTGAACCATGTGGGTGCAGGCTATGCTGTGTCAGCTGGGTGCTGAGGTGTGGCAGCTGTCGTAATTACAGGACAATCTCTATGCAACTGGCTGCACTGCTGGTTGCATGATCCACTGCGCTGAGTGCAGAGAAGCTGTGTATCCACCATGGAAGCGACACACATTGCTACTACAGCAACAGCAGCGACAGCAGCAGTTGCTCCATGCATGTGGGTGGGTGGTGGGCATTTGGCATGTACTGAATGCTAGTGCCGTTTGCCGTTACATTGTGCAGGGCAGCAGGCGCTTTTATACAAGGGCCTTCCTGCTGCTCCAATCTCCTGCCTGGTCTGGATGATGGTGCATGGATGGCTGTGCGTAACAAGTGTCTGCCGCTGCTGCTGTGCTGTTACACTGTTGCTGAGCTTGCAGCTCAGTGCAGTTCAGCGTGGTGTGTGATGCAGACCCGCCATGTTCTGTGCTGCGTCTTCACGGCTGCGTCGTTCCGTCGCGTGTCCTGCCTCTATAAGGCATGCTGGCTTGATAGTGCTGCCTGCACTGGCCAAGGTGCAGCCACCGCAAGGCGTGCTGCTTTGTGAGTTGTGGGGACAACATTACAACTGCGCATTGCACCGCTGCCCAATAGCTAGCCAGGGAGCATCTAGGACAGATGCTGTCCAAGCAGTGTTTGTGGCTGCGTCAGCATGTCGTTAGCATCAGAGACACACTGCTGCTGTTGAGCATACGGAGCTGCCGTGGTGAATCTGTATCAGCAGGCTTGAGGCAGTGACAGCTTCATGCGTGGGTGTATGTGAGTGGCCAAATCTTGCTTAGACTGAAGGTTGATGGATCTAGTGGTTGCCCAGTGAGCCTGTTATTGGCTCAAAAAACGGGCGATGTTCCCGTCGTGTAACATCCAAATCCCTCTAACATCCAAACTGTGGGGTGCCACCCAAGTTGGGTGGAAGGCAGCAATCTTAAAATTCAAGTGGCATGCATCTATCCTTACACCTGCTGCACAGTATGTAACACGCCAGCGCCAGCAACTGCTGCACAGTATGTAACACGCCAGCGCCAGCAACTGCTGCACTCTATGTAGCACGCCAGCGCCAGCAACTGCTGCATTGTATGTAGCACGCCAGCGCCAGCAACTGCTGCATTGTATGTAGCACGCCAGCGCCAGCAACTGCTGCATTGTATGTAGCACGCCAGTGCCAGCAACTGCTGCATTGTATGCAGCACGCCAGCGCCAGCAACTGCTGCACTGCATGTAGCACGCCAGCGCCAGCAACTGCTGCACTGTATGCAGCAGGCCAGCGCCAGCACCTGCTGCACTGTATGCAGCACGCCAGCGCCAGCAACTGCTGCACTGTATGCAGCACGCCAGCGCCAGCGCCAGCGCCAGCTGAACTGTATGCAGCGCGCCAGTGCCAGTGCCAGTGCCAGCAACTGCTGCACTGTATGTAGCGCGCCAGCGCCAGCAACTGCTGCACTGTATGTAGCGCGCCAGCACCAGCAACTGCTGCACTGTATGTAGCACGCCAGCGCCAGCAACTGCTGCACTGCATGTATAGCGCCAACGCAAGCAACTGCTGCACAGTGTGTAGCATGCCAGCGCCAGCAACTGCTGCACAGTGTGTAGCATGCCAGCGCCAGCAACTGCTGCATTGTATGTAGCACGCCAGCGCCAGCAACTGCTGCACTGTATGCAGCACGCCAGCGCCAGCGCCAGCACCTGCTGCACTGTATGTAGCACGCCAGCGCCAGCAATTGTTGCACTGCATGTATCACGCCAGCGCCAGCAAGTGCTGCACTGTATGTAGCACACCAGCGCCAGCACCTGCTGCATTGTATGTAGCACGCCAGCGCCAGCAACTGCTGCACTGTATGCAGCACGCCAGCGCCAGCGCCAGCGCCAGCACCTGCTGCACTGTATGTAGCACGCCAGCGCCAGCAATTGTTGCACTGCATGTAGCACGCCAGCGCCAGCAACTGCTGCACTGTATGTAGCACACCAGCGCCAGCAACTGCTGCGCAGTGTGTAGCACGCCAGCGCCAGCAACTGCTGCATTGTATGCAGCACGCCAGCGCCAGCGCCAGCAACTGCTGCACTGCATGTAGCACGCCAGCGCCAGCACCTGCTGCACTGTATGTAGCACGCCAGCGCCAGCAATTGTTGCACTGCATGTAGCACGCCAGCGCCAGCAACTGCTGCACTGTATGTAGCACACCAGCGCCAGCAACTGCTGCACAGTGTGTAGCACGCCAGCGCCAGCACCTGCTGCATTGTATGTAGCACGCCAGCGCCAGCAACTGCTGCACTGTATGCAGCACGCCAGCGCCAGCGCCAGCACCTGCTGCACTGTATGTAGCACGCCAGCGCCAGCACCTGCTGCACTGTATGTAGCACGACAGCGCCAGCGATTGTTGCACTGCATGTAGCACGCCGGCGCCAGCAACTGCTGCACTGTATGTAGCACGCCGGCGCCAGCAACTGCTGCACTATGTGTAGCACACCAGCCAGCCACTGCTGCACTGTATACAGCACGCCAGCGCCAGCGCCAGCAACAGCTGAACTGTATGCCGCACGCCATCCAAACATGCCACCAGCACCCTGTGCAGGAGCCGCACCGTGCGTGCCTGCGCTATCCTGCTGCTGCTGCGCCATCATGCCTGCTGTGCTGTTTGTCCTGCCCCCAAAGCCTGTTCCTTCAGCTGCTGGCGCAGTATCGCCAGTGCCTGCCAAGCCGGTCTGCTGCTGCTGCTGCTGCTGCTCAGCGCTGCTACTGCTTGCTGCCTGAGCTTCTCCTGACATGGCACAGCAAAGTTGACCGTTAGCTGCGCCGCCAAATAACAGCAACGCCTGGCTTTTACTTGCATGGATGCAACGTGCTAGAATGAAATCAACCACACTGGTTACACAAAAATTTGCAGCAGACCACGCGCTTTTCCAGGCATAATTGATATTGCCAAACCTGTCACCCACCGCAACGTATGCGTGTACAGCAGAGCTAGCAGTGAGTGCCATGCTCTCACAACCCTTGTGCAGCATCGCTGAGCCAGTTTCGGGGTTGTTGAGCACACTGGTGAGCGGGCCACCGGTCCCAAGCATATGCACTACAATGCACTGCGCAGCGTTGGGCAGCTCCATGCCAGAGATGAAAATGGTTTCCTACTCACCGTCTGCATGGCCACTCCATCTTGCTGCTGATGTTGTGCTGTGCTTGGCGGGTCTGCAGCTTGGGCGTGTCAGAGCTGCTGCCAGTCCATGGCTGCACCTGCTCCAGCACGCGTGCGCGCTTCGCAGTTGCAGCAGAGTTGTAGGTGCCGGCTATCTTGCACACGGGACAGGCACTAGACCTGGACAGCAACGCCAACGTTGTCAAAATGATGACATTTGATTGTTTCACAGTATTGGTGGTGGGCAATGCAGACGCACCTGCCATCAGCGCAGGAGTGTCGGAGACTACATGCATGCAAATTCACATGAAGACTACATGCATGCAAGTTCACATGTTGTGCACCATGGTGCTGCCTGGGCAACCGACTAGCAAGCTTCACCAGTGCTGCAGTACACGGCTCCCAGCATAGAAGGGTACACACATACAGCACATCACGCTGAGCAGCGCTGAAGGAGAGCCCGACCCCCGCTTACTTAGGGTGCAGTTGCTCTCCACATTCTGCGTTTGGGCATGGTCTCAGCCTTTTCAGGTTCCCCAGAAAAGCCTCTGCCATGGTGCGGGCACTTGACCGGTCACCTGCTGCGCCAGTGTCGGTGCTGATGCCTGAAATTCAGCAGCACACCTATGTCCACCGGCTGTGTTACCATGTGCAGCACACCATGCAAGTCAAACCAAAGTAAGGCTGCACATGGTGAGTACAGTTAGCATGCAACCTGCACCCATGCTTTGGCACCACCTACCCACTGCCTACAATTACACCACACACAGGACAAAGATTGTCCTGTGTGGTGTAGCGTAGGCAGTGGACAGGTGGTGCCAACAGGGTTTGTCCCATCTGCTGATGGTGGATGCGTTCGCAAGGCAGGTACACGCACCAACTGCAGTGTGCACACTTACTCGCCACCCGTCTCAGACACAGAGATCAAGGTTCACACAGCCAATCATGCATCGCTGCTGCTCCTCGCACCGCAAATTAGCCAGCCAGCCATCAGGCAACCCAGCAAGCAATGGCGCTTGTGCCAGTTGCATTGCTGCAGAGCTGGTGGAGGTGTTGGGTGTGCCGGCGTGTCTGTTATGAAACTTGCACACTCACATGTCAAGGCAACCACACAACTATGCACAAACCATTGATTGTCCCATTCCAAGTCATTCATCTGCTGCTGCCGCTGCTGCTGCTGCTGCTGCTTGGTGCCTGCTTGTCCTCTGGCTGACACTCCTGCTGCTGCTGCTGCTGCTGCAGCTGCTGCTGCGCGCCTGCTGCGCCTCAGGTCACGCACTTCATCCACAGCAGCATTCCATACTGGTTGCGGTTCACTAGGAAGGAGGTCCCACACAGCGTCAAACACTTCCCTCTTGACAGCTGCATGAAGTGTAGGCGCTGGGCCCGGCCCCCCACACAGCGCCGCTATGCGTGCACGGACTGCCTGCAGAAAGCAGCAGAACCGCTCAGGGCACAAATACAGTTGTGTATATCAGCAAGCCAGTTTAGCAAGCACACCTCATCCACCGGGTCTTGAATTGCTTGTATGGCGCCTGTGAAGCTCTCATGCCCTGGCACAAAGCAGTTCAGCACCTGGGCAGCTGTCACCTGGTTACCGGCAACTAGTATCTTCCCGGGGAAAAATGGTCGGTCTACACCCTTTTTACTTCTGAGCAGTGCATGCCATTGTTCATGAGTAGGGAAGCCAGTACGCGGCAGCTGCATTTTCATATAATGTGTGAAGCACAGGTACCTCATATGTTGCGGGCCGAGCGCTGGAGAACAAGCAAGAGCAACCGCGCTTTTCACATTCAAACACCTGACAGAGGCACCTTTATTAGCTCATTTTGTGGTTTTGGGGTTCTGCTCCCTGGCACTGGATTTTTCGAACCTTTCGTGTATGCAGGCCACCTTTATTACTTTCCGTGCGCAGGGGCCATGCTAATCTAATTGGTTTCCGTCATACAATCTTGCCAGCAATAAATATTCGTACGAACCTTTCGGACCACTACGGTAACATGGAACCCAGCCAAGCATCCTACGGGACTGGCCCGGCCCGGGCCACCTGCTGTTGTATAACGATATTCCGGTTGCCCGTGCTCATGTGACTGGCACCTGCTGTGCAGGGTTCCGGCTTTGTGTCGCTCCCTCTGGTCGCCCACTCAGTTTGGTAACGATCCAAACGCATGGGAATAACGATTCCAATAAACCAATAAACGCATGGGGATATTACCAAGTCGTTTATCAAGCTGTAGGGTTACACGCTTCCTGGTTGCTGTAGCCAGACTATGAACAAGACACAGCTGAGCTATCCAAACACGCACAGTTGCTGAACTCCGTCGGGTCGTCCAGGTGCGGCGAGTTGCTGCGTGTTCCGTGCCTTTCAACGAAGGCAGCCATCAGTCATGGCCCCTCGCAGTATCAGCTCTGCCTGCTCGTTCAAAGCCAGCAAACAACGGTTAAACGTATGTATGCGCCTGCGTAATGTCCATGCGTGGGCTTGTGCTTGCTGCAGGAGCGGATATGGCAGAGCAGCTGATCCAGGGGGCAACTGCTAGTAGGAGTTGCTGATTCGCGACCTGCACTTGAGGCTGCCTAGCGTGAGCCCGGCTACGAGGGTAGCAGCGGCCACTGCCATCGCAAACACAGATGAGCCGGCAGTGCTTATCACTGACACTCATCATGGTCCAAGGAGAGCCAGGGCACCAATGGAGTCGACCACTTTCTGCAGCACCACATGGCATAGGACAGCCGCATCAGCAGCAGCAACACCATAGAGAGCAGGTTTCTGTATATCAGCATACTCCAGAGACTTTGCATGTATCTGGACAGACACAATGCGTTGTATTGTGGTCATCGCTTTCTCCTTGTCACGTGTGACACTGTGCTCATTTGGGGTGACTCATACCTGACAAGATGGTGACTGAACCCGCGTGTCAATCTCACGTCTCTCTCATAGAATGCTGTGCCACACGTGCCAACCAGCCCAAGTAATGAACGCAACCAAGCTGTGCAACACAAGCATGCGTGTTGCGTATGCAATGACGCAACGTACGCTCCAGCAGGACACCTGCAGGCATCAGCCAACAGCATTCTGCCAATGGCGTGACCGCCCTGCCGCACCAGCCCTGATGCCATCATCATCCTCATATTACCCATTCAAGCCATAGCATCAGCGCCATCGGCCCCGCGCCCCACCGGGGCGGAAAGAGGAGGGAGCACTGCTCCAGAATGTTTGCATGCATTGCGCACATCCCAAGACTTGACAAGAAAAGCAGCAATACACAGTGACACCATCCGACATCTTCCAGAACTGCCCCAAATATCATCAGATACAAAACGCAACACCTTGATTGACGAATCAGCCATGGACAAAACGCTGCGCAACTTTTCAGCGCAACCAGGCAGGGATCTGATCTCAGCAAACATACTATCCCTCTGAGCAGAAGTAGCAGGGCAATCAAACATCAAGTGTGACAAAGACTCAACTTCTGCACCACAACAAGGACATCCTGAAGTGGAGTTAGCTCTGCGATCGCCAAACTGACTAGTACGCTCATGTACACACAGACAACCCATACGAACACGCAAAGACAATTCAATACCACGTGGAATTGCCACTGAACGCAAGTACGGCCTAGGCCTCCTGAAACCCATAGCATCAACATGAGTGGGATGCACATGAGCCACATACCGACTCAGAGTGGAGTGTTCCAACGTTTCACATGCAATCCTTTCAGCATGTAGTGTCCTGACCTGCTTGTTGACATGGCTCTTGCACGCACTGGCTCTGCCTTCCGCGGTCACAACATTCACACCATACTTGCACAGCAGGCTCTGCACATACTTGTGCCACGGTGTCACCGCCACAGCACCACTAGGACGCCTCCATTCAGCTGTAAACACTTGATTTGGCAGCCGAACGCCCTGCATACGCTGAATCCTGTAGTAGTACTCCAAAGCCCTCTGATGAAGCCACATATGCAACGGTTTCACACCCCGTTCTGCCAAGAGAGCTGAAGAGCATGGGCGCTCCTTGCCACAGCGCATTGCGCATTTGATGATGTCTGTCTGCACTTTGTCAATCAACTGCAGTTGCCTAGCTGTGGACGGAAACCAAACCTCACTGCCATATTCAACAATGGGACGGACACACATCAGCAACAGTATGCGTTTAACCTCCACACTGATGCTGCGGCTCTTCCAAATTGGCATGAGCGCACCCTTCACACGTTGCACCTTAGCCAGCATCTTCTCAAAATGTGTGGTCCATGTACAGGTATTGTTGAACCACAGGCCAAGATAGCAGTACTCCAATACAACAGGCACAGGGACATTGTTCCAAACAATGCCGGAGTCGACCAGCTGGCTGGTCTGTCTTGCTGGCAGCACATGCATGACGGCAGACTTTAAGCTGTGGAGCTGGAAGCGCCACTGGCAACTGTAATTGTGAACAGTTGCAGCCACAGCCTGAACTTCAGACAGAGACCCGCAGACAGCAACAAAGTCATCAGCCTGCATGGCTGCCACAACTTGGCCTGCAGGTTCGTCACGAGGGCCCATGAGGGTAACGCCAGGGTGTTTTGCATGCACGTCACGCAGCAAGTCGTCGATAAACAACAGGTACAGTGTGGGCGAAATAACATCACCCTCATGCAGGCCAAGGTCGCAGGTGAACCTATCCGTGGTGCAACCCTCATGAGACACCACACGCTGCGCGCCCTGATACAAGTTGTACAAGACACGGAACATCTTGCCACGCACACCCTTATCCCACAGCTTCTGGAACAAGCCATCAAGCCAGACCGTAGGGAATGCCTTGAAGGTGTCAACGAACAACACATATGGCTCCTTTCCCTCAGCTTTCCTGCCTTTAAGGACCTCGCTGAGCACGCTTTGATGGTCAGCACAACTGTGCTTGGGGCGGAATCCGTTCTGACTCTCGTGCAGCAGCGGCGCCGCTGCTACTGTAGCAGCAGTTGCGCGTGGCTGCTGCTGCTGCTGCTGCTGCTGTTGTGCTGAATGCTGGCCTTGCTGCTGCTGCTGCTGCTGCTGCTGCTGCTGCTGCTGTGCTTGTGTTTGCTGCTGCTGCTCCTGCTGCTCGCCCTCTGCAAACTTGATAAGGCGCTGATTGAGGACGCTGGTGTAGAACTTATAGAGCACGCTGAGCAGGGTGATGCCGCGGAAGTTGCCTGGGTCTGTCAGATTGCCTTTCTTAGGCATGCTGACGACTGTCCCCGGCAAATGATGTACCTGCTCAAGCTGCCACATGAGGCTGCAGTACTGCAGCAGCATGTCTGCAACTGTGTTGCCTCCGTACTTCAAAAGCTCGTTGACAATGCCTTCCTCTGCAGGGTTGCCAGCTTTGCCTGTGCGTAGACGCTGCAAGCATGCAGAAACCTCGGCGGCAGTGATGGGCAAGTCCGGCGGTAGTTGCCTGTGTCATGTGCGCTGGATCAAACTGGGGGTTTGAGGCGGCAAACGCTGCATGGCTGCCAACACGCTGATAGTGGCATTTGAATGCATCTGCTTTTTCTGCATGGGTTGAAGCCGTCTGTCCTGAGGGGTGCTGCATGACACTGTACACGGCCTCGCTGACATGCTTAGGGCACAGGCGACGCACAAGCTGCCACATATCCTTCTCCCCAAGCGTGCTGTCGTCATTTAAGCGGTCTCTGTACGCTGCAGTGATTGCATGCTTGCATCGCTGTTTGTGCTGCTTCTCAGCTGCTTTGATAAGCTGTGCAGTAGCCTTGCGCTGCTGATCAAATGCATCCCAGTCTGCAACAAGGCCGGACTCCCTGTACTAAGTAAAGGCCTGCACCCTGGCCTGCACAGCATATGTCAGCTCCTGTGTCCACCACGGGAAGGACTTGCCAACCCAGACCCTTTTAAACCCAAAACTGGCATTGACCGCCTGACGAAGCGCTCCCAGCAGCTGCGCTTGTGCTTGTTGTACTGCAGCATTGGCCGTAAGTTGAGCTGCAGAAACCTGCTGTTGCCCTGATGCCAGTATGACTTGTTCGGACAAACAGCCGCTGGCTCCTCACCCCTGCCCTGCGGTCAAGTGCTTGAACGGCACCTCTGGTGCCGTGGCATCTTTGCCGGCCTTGCTGCCGCCCGCTGCCACTGCGGCAGCCGCTGCTGCCCCCGCCCGCTCTGAGCTCCACACCACCACCAGGTGGTCCTCACCGCCAGACGCCAGCTGTAAAAGAACGGATTTAACGGCTCCTGGGCTCCAGGTAAATGCAAAACGACATACCTTCAAAGCAATGCTTGACCAGGAGCGGCCCGCTCAAGCTCTCCTGGTGCTCCGAGTGTGCTGCCATGCAGGCAAGCATCAAAGCATCATCTTCATACGCACCTGTACCGCAAAACCGACCAGCTGTGCTGCAGCACACCTTGAACAGAGCAGAAACAGCAGCAGCAGAGCAGGCCGGCAGGGCGGACAAGGCTGTACATTGCTGCGCATAGGCTCGTAGAACAGGTGCAAGCAGCGCATCACCTTGAGCCATGCATCGTTGGGCTTGATCAGTTTGGCAATCAACCCTCTGTCCCGGCGCTGCCGTACTCCATGCCGGTCACCAAGCATGGCATCGCCCAGCACTCACGCGCTCTGTTGGGTGCCACTCCACGTGCACAATGGCCTCGCTGTGGTACTTGAAAGTGTGCAGGGTGCCGTCGGGTGCGCTGCCAGTGGCCGGCAGCTTGCGCCTGTCCAACACCTTGAGCGAGCCGTCAGCAGCTCCTGCAGTGGCACCAGCAGGACTGTGGTGCCGGCCGATGCACGCACAGGTGTGCACGTCAGCTGACGCAAACATAGCCGCGTGTATGCATGGCAGAGCCGGCCGCATGTCAAGGTCTATCAAAACGCCTCCCACAATGTTGCGGCTTTGACCGTCTGTGCATGATGCATCCACGACATGACCCGTTACAGCCAGAAATCAAGCACTTGTTGCAAGACTTTGGGAGGCGCAGCTACAGGGCAAACAGGGCTACAGGGGGAACAAAGAGCACGGCACCGCGTTGCACAGCAGCGCTGGCGCTGACCTGGCGCAATGAGGTGCTCTTGCAGCCCGCTCCGATCCACTGTGTGCACATCGCAGTTGCCGTGAGCCTTGTTGATGGCCTGCACCGGGCTGTTGCTGGCGGCAGCATCCCATAGCGCTATGGCTAGCAGCACCTGCGGGCGTCACGGGGTGGTGTGACATGTGGTGCCGTGTCCAAAGTATGTGAAGGTGGTGAAGCTACCATCACGTGAACACAAGAGGGGCAGAGGGAGGCTGTGCTGCTGCTGATAGAGGCAGCTGCAGGATACACATTCACAGGCACTCTTTCCGCCCCGGTGGGGCGCGGGGCTGATGGTGCTGATGCTATGGCTTGAATGGGTAATATGATGATGATGATTCACAGGCACACAAAGAGCTGACACTGCGTGTTCATGGGGTGACACCTAGGCGTTGACTATAGTACTGGCCTAGCTAGGCCAAATCCAGCTGGTACTGCAGTGGTATCATTAAGATGGCACCTTCCAGTGAACTTGTACGGTAACCAATGTAAAAGTATGGATTTAACGGCTCCTGGGCTCCAGGTAAATGCAAAACTGCGGACCTCAAGCAATGCTGGACCAGGAGACCCCCGCCCAAGTTCTCCTGGTGCTCCGAGTGGGCTGCCATGCAGGCACGCATTCCTGCAGCAAGGCCTCAAATATCCAAACATACCTGTAGCGCAGAGAAATGAAGGGCAGAAGTGTCAACAATGTCTTGTCAACACAACACCAGGCTGCTGACTGCCTTGAGAAGAGGATATATATACGTATTGCCTCATCATGGCTTTACAGTGTTTCAGCAGCAGTTTGCAGCATGCATGATGGTTGCTGCGACCCATGAAGTACATGTAGAGCATGGCTTCAGCGACATCTTGCAGTAGATGCGCAGCAGTGCTGTTGCATGCAGAGAGCAGCACACTGCGGCCTTAAGGCTCAAAGAGGGACACCTGCTGTCCCAGCCTCTTGTAAAAGGACGAGTTTTTATTGTGCTGCAGCTACCCAACTACAGTTGACTAACCAGCTGGTAAGCTAACATGACAATGCGTCATGCCAGGAAGTGCTTTCGCCTTGTAATGCACGTCCCCTGGATGGTGTACTTACCTTTGCAAGCATGCATGCACTGCGCAGTGCTGTGTCCCTGTACGCCACACTTCAAGCAGAGGACATCAAACCCAGTCGCTGTAACGGTTACAAACACCGGTCATGTTCCCTCGAATTCAACCCAGCTGGCTGATCAGTCTTGACAGCACCTGCCCACCCCACAAACCGTAGTACCTTCTGATTCTGAATGCAATTGCCAGCAGCATGCGGCAATACCACACGCAGGCAAAATCAGGCAAAGGCAACGGAACCAGCAACAGGTTGGCCGCCCCACAGGTGGTGAGGCTGCAAAAGCACGCAATGCCGGGAAACCATGCCAGCAGCGGGCAGTACTTTGACCATGTGATCTGAACCAGTGGGCAGACACATTTTGCTGCTGCGTTAAAGTGCTGCTGTCACTTGACACACCGAAGACGAGGCGGCATCGCCTGCACGTCAGGCAAGGTGCACCACGACACTTGCCTCCTGGCAACGTCATGTGAGAGGACACGGCACTAGCATGCAGTACACTGGCAGCACGTCTTGTGACAAGCAGCAGCGCTGTAGCCTGGCAGGGAAACAAAGCAGGATGTAGCACCGACACCCAGCATGCTCGGCACCCATTGGGCCATGCTGCTGGCAGGCTGCTAGTGAGCAGCAGCATATCACAAGCACGTACCCCAAGGATGATTCCATCAGCAAAAACCACCCCTTTTTGAACAACATGCAAGCAGTGCTTACAGCATGAACTGCACAGCTGCAGCTGCAACATGAGACAGCAGCCCAAACAAGGCCAACACGCCAGCTGCAAAGGGCAGCACCAGTAGAGTACACCTAACAGTACAACAGCTGTATCTATGGTACATCAAGGAGGTGCCAGCTGGCATTGCACCCCGGCAACAACTGGTGACTCGTACGCATGAGACAACGCAACAAATACACAACAAGCATGCTCCACTAACACACACCAGCACACACCAATTCACCACCCCAGCATGAGTAAAAAGACCGCAACATACAAAGCCAAGACACGATCAGCTGGCAGCGTGCACAGCACTTGTGCCTGCTCAAACTCCACACAGCACTGCTCAAACTCCACACAGCACACCATGACCCATCAACCACCCCTCAACCCTGCCACATAAAGGCCGGTTCACATAGTGCTACTGGTGCTGCTGGGGCAGCTTCCTCCCTGAACCAAAGCAGCAGCAGCGATGGCAGAGCAGAGGCCGCAGTGGAGGGCACAGCCGAGCATCCACACAGGCAAGCGCCACACACTGCAGCATTAATTGCAGCTGCAAGTAAGCCAGAACACAGTTAATGTACATGCATGCTCATGCCACAGGCTTCCTGAAATGTTAAGTAGACACACGATGGGTAGATACACCACCGTTCTCACCCAGGTGTTGCTACGCTGCTCAACATGCTGTTGCTACACCGCACAACACGCAAGCTCAACAGCCCGTGCTTCTGCAGTGACAGCAAAGCCATCGCGGGTGCGGAACAAAGAACGTAGAAATGCGCAATGACAACTCTTGTTGTGCGACTAACACCCATGTGGGGCCAACCGCTTCAGGCATCCGTCGGCAGGGCAAAAACAGCGGCATCACGGGTTGCTCGCCAACTG
>JACERP010001366.1:10000-21832 GCA_014080715.1 Scenedesmus sp. NREL 46B-D3 | reverse complement strand
GCAAGCAGCAGCAGCTGCGGCGGCGCCCAGCCAGCCATGACGCAGCTGCTGGCGAGCTTTTGCCAGATGAGGGCCTTGCAGCAGCCGCACCCGAGGGTGCTCGGCAAGCACACCACCACTGCTGCTGCTGCTGCTGCTGCTGCGCTGCTGCTGCTGCCAGGTTTGCTGCTGCTGCTACTGCTGCTGCTGCTGCTGCTGCTGTCATCTGCATCCCACTGCAGCTCCTGCCAAGTGGGTGTCGGCTTCTGCCTGCTGCGGAACGTGTACGTACCCCTGCCGCCGCTGCTGCTGCCAGCTGAACTCGGTTCATCTGCGTCGCAGCATGCAGGCAACCCTGCCCCTCCTCCTGCTGCTGCTGCTGCTGCTGCTGCTGCTGCTGCTGCTGCCTGTGCCATGTGCTGCCGCGCAGCTGCTGGTGGCTGGGCGCCAGCTCGCTGCCAGACAGCAGGCTGTCGCTGAGTGCCGACAGCGCGGCGGTGTGGGGGCAGCGCAGCTGCACCAGCGCCCAGGCGGCGCCTGCGGGGAGGCAAGGAGAGTGCGGCGCAGCACATGGCGGCGGTGAGTAGCAGTTTCCACAAGGGAAAAAAGACAGCAGCAGCAGAGCTGTGTACTGGGGGCTGACAGCGCAGCAACATTGTGGCAGTGTGGCAGCCTCATATCAATGCCGAGTGCGCTGCCCTGTGCAGCTGCATGCTCTTGTGTGTTGATGTCAGCAACAAACGACAATCATGCAACTGACATGCATGCCTGCTCTGTTGAACTGCTACCGCTGCTGCAGCTTGGGTTGTATGCAGCCACTCACTTGCGATGGACCTGGGGTGTAGGGTTTGGCGTGCCTCACCAAAACCCGCACAGCCTCTGCAGGAGGGCTGCATCTTTGAGCCCCAGCACTGCCGCTGCCCACACCAGGTGCACCACCTCGTGGCTGCCAACCTGCAGCAGCAGCAGCAGCAGCAGCAGCAGTGCTGTGGGCTAAGGCAATGTGAGTGCCTGGTCCGACCTCCCGACACATGCTCAGCGCCCAGGCAACAGCAGCACAGCAGACCTGCAGGCAGCAGGAGCAGCATCAGCAGCAACATTGTGGGCTTGGGCAGTGTCAGTGCGTAGGCTGACCTTCCGACACATGCTCAGTGCCTAGCAACAGCAGCAACCAGCATGCCTGCACACAGCAGGAGCAGCAGCAGCAGCAGCAGCAGCAGCGTCAACAGCACATATACCAGTGTTGACCGCGCCATCCCGCACTGGAGACCTGAAATGACGCCTGCACAATGCGGGCCACCCTGCAAGAGAGCATACGAGACACCTGGCAGGCCAGCATGCTGGACGTTTTGCAGAACAACATGCGGGACACCATGAAGGACAGTATGCGGGACAGCATGCGGGACACCTTGCAGGCCAGCATGCTGGACGTTTTGCAAGACAGCATGCGGGACACCCCGAAGGACAGCATGTGGGACAGCATGCGGGACAGCATGCGGGACACCCTGCAGGACAGCATGCGGACACCTTGCAGGACAGCATGCGGGACACCTTGCGGGGCAGCATGCAGGACAACATGCAGGAAACCTTGCAAGACAGCATGCGGGACAATTTGCAGGACAGCATACGTGAGACATAGCACGACAGCATGCGGGATACCTTGCAGGACACCATGCGGGACACCTTGCGGGACAGCATGCACGACATGTTGCACGACAGCATGCGGACACCTTGCAGGACAGCATGCGGGACACCTTACATGATATCATGTGGGACACCTTACATGACAGCATGCGGGACACCCTGCAGGACCGCATGCGGGACACATTGCAGGACAGCATGCGGGATACCTTGCAGGACAGCATGCAGGTGCCTTGCAGGACAGCGTACAATGCACGACACCTTGCACGACAGCATGCACGACAGCATGCGGGACACCTTGCAAGACAGCATGCGGGACACCCTGCATGACTGTATGCAGGACACATTGCAGGACAGCATGCGGGACACCTTGCAGGACAGCATGGGACATCGTGCAGGTCATCATGCGGGACACCTTGCAAGACAGCATGCATGACAGCATGCGGGACGCCTTGCAGGAGAACATGCGGGACACCTTGCATGACAGCATGCGGGACAGCATGCAGGACACCATGGGGGACACCTTGCATGACAGCATGCGGGACAGCATGCACAGACACATGCGGGACACCTTGCAGGACAGGGTTTGGGACACCTTGCAGGACACCTTGCAGGACACTTGCCGGGCACGAATAGTGCATCTTTGCAATACACCTTGCATGACACTTTGCAGGACACCTTTGCCTCACCTGACGGTGCATGCGTGCTGCAAGCGCCCCACATCCCTGCTGCAGCAGCCGCGGTTCGGGCTCAGGCCCAACCTTGCGGCAGCCCAGAACAGCGCCAGCACCATGTCAGCCCGCCACTCACCTCAACACGCTGGGGGTGGCTTGCCAGGAGGCCCTGCTGCTGCTGGCTCCACTGCCGGTGGGTCTGACACTGCTGCTGCTGCTGCTGCTGCTGCTGCTGCTGCTGTTGCTGCTGCTGTGGCCGAATTGTGCTGCTGCTGCTGCCGCTACTGCTGGTGACGGCGCTGCTCGAGTCAGCTGGTCCAGCAGGCTGCCGATGAAGGCTGTTGCAATCGACGCGCTGCTGCTGGGCTCACCCTGAGCAACCTGCTGCTGCTGCTGCTGCTGCTGCTGCTGCTGCTGCTGCTGCTGCTGCTGCTGCTGTGCAACCGCAGCACCTGAAGCCGCAGCCGCCGCTGCTTCGAGCGGCCCAAACCTGCCAGCTGCCACGATCAGCGACTTCAGCTGCCAGTAGGGCAGCCCAAACACCCCGCCGGCTCACCACCACCTTGCCGCTGCCGCTGCCGCCGCTGCTGCTGGACCAGCGCCAGCACTCGCATCACACGCAACACCACCGCGCCCGCCTGTTGCTGCTGCTGCTGCTGCTGCGTCGGGCAGCATCCATCGCCCCAGGCCGCCCCTCAGCAGCTCCTGCAGCCGTCTGCGTCCCTCCACTCGTAGTGCATGGCCCGGAACAGCAGCCCCGCCTGCAGCAGGCTGATCTGGTGCAGCTTGGGCCTACCGCGCGCAGCAGCTGCAGCAGCAGCGGCTTGGGGGGCGGTAGCCGCACTGCCTGAAGCGGTGCAGCAGGATGACGGGGTCTGCTGCTGTGAGGGGCGTCGGGCGGGTGCGGCCGTGCTGCTGCTGCTGCTGCTTGGGGTGGGTTGCGGCGTGCTGCTGCACGAGAGCGACTGCTTGCCGCATGGTGGCGTGAGATGCTGCTGCAGGGCTGGTGATGCTGCTGCTGTCGTGCCGCTGCTGCTGCTGCTGCTGCTGGCTGCTGCTGCTGCTGCTGCTGCTCAGGTGCCTCGCCTACTCCGGCCACACTGCTGCACGCAGCTTGCTGCTCAGCAGTAGCCGCAGCAGCAGCGGCAGCGGCGGGAGATGCATGCTGCAGCGGCACCCCCAGCGCTGCTGCCACCAGCGCGGCTGCTGCCGCAGCCAGCTGATGCCGGCACTCCAACTGCCACTCCGATCGCGACATGCAGCAGCATGCTCAGGTCCTGCATGCTCATGCACGGCATCCTCGACACCACCAGAGGCATTAAACCCTGCTCCACGCCCTCTGGTGGTTCAGGGTTTAGCAGGCAGATGTGCCGCAACAGCATGACGAGGTCGTAGGGTCTGGCCATTGACACCATGCCAGGGTCTTGCAGGCGGTTCACGACGGCCGCTGTGAAGGGTGTAGGGCTTACCCGCAGCTGGGGGTTCTTTGTGACACAGAAGGTGAGCTGGCATAGCCTGCAGGGCAAGCAAGCATAAGACAGGCTGATGGTAATAATGACGACGACATGGTAATAGCATGTTATATAACGCTGTGCGCTGGCGAAGCCTCTAAGCAGAGGTCGAGCAGCGGCAGAGCCAGAACAAACCTCGGCTGTTTCACTGCCACCACCTGTTTGTCATTGTGAATTGCATTGTCTTTTGACAAGTTTGTCGCCAGCAGCACTGCAGTACTCACTGGTACGTGTTCAGCTGCTCCAGCAGGCCTGCCTGCTGCTGCTGCTGCTGCTGCCGCTGCCGCACATGCTGTTTCTGCTGCTGCTTCCGCACACGCCGCAGCAGCGGGTCCAGCACTGCCACAGGCGCATGGCCGGTGTGCTGGTAGCGGTAGGCGATCTCCACAGCATCCGTTGCCCCCAGGGTTCCTGCCTGCAAGCACAAGCGCAGGGTTTAAGGTTCAGTAAATTTTATCATGTTAATGGTTTTGGATGGGCATGGAATGATTGGGAACATAGGAAGGTCCACGGCGTCCGCTGGCCCCAGGGTTCCTGCCTGCAAGCACAAGCACGGGGTTTAGGGTTCAGCCAATGTTCATGTTAGGGTTTGGAAGCGGCATCAAGTAATAAGAACATAGAAAAATCAACGGCGTCCGCTGGTCTTACGAGTGATGCTTGTAAGCCACAGCACAGGTTTAGGGTTGAGTCCAATGTTCATGTTAGGGTTTGGGGAGGGGCATGGAGTGAAGGGTATTATATGAATGTCCACGGCGTCCGCTGGCCCTGGTGTTCCTGCCTGCAAGCACAAGCGCAGGGTTTAGGGTTCAGCCAATGTTTTGACAAGGGCTCGGGAAGGGCAGCAAGTGAAGGGGATCCTAGAAATGTCGTAGGTTCAAACCCTAGGAGGTTCCTGCCTGCAAGCACAGACAGAGGTTTTGGCATTGCTTGAGCTTCAGTGTGGGAGCTGTAGGGTGTGATGAATCTCAGGCGATTGGGGGCAGCTTGACGGCTGTGGCTGGCCGCATCAACAGCTCCTGCCTGCAAAGCACCAGCAGAGGGCTTAGGGCTTAGGGCTTAAGATGAGAGGAAGGAAGGAAGGAAGGTACTCTGGCGGTGCGGCATCAAGCTGTTGGGGTTGGAGCACCACACACACGGTTGTGCCAAGCTTGGCTGCCGGTTGATGCCTGCAAGCGCCAAGCACAAGACGCAAGGCGATCCAAACGTAGGGTTCAGGCTAGGGTTCAGGGTTCAGGGTGACGGGCTCCAGCGCGACGTGCAGACGGCTCCGGCTGCACCCAGCGCTCGCAAGCATGACAAATCTACAGAGCCAGAGGGAGAACCGGATGACGGAACAGCCAAAAACAGCCAAAAACAGTCGAACAACAAACGCATCGCTCACTTTGACTCGCAGGGCAGCTTCCGACAGCACCAGCTGGCCGCGTGCCCTCGCCCACCAGCCGTGCACCCGGCACGAAGCCCCCACCAGCCGCGATGCCAGCCGGGCAGCAGCAACCAGCGCGGCATTGGACACCTGCGCCAGCTGCTGCTGCTGCTGCTGCTGCTCACTGGCGTCGCCAGCTTGTCGAGCGTCTGGCTGCTGCTGCTGCTGCTGCTGCTGCTGGAGCCGGACTTCAGCGCCAACTTCACCTGGAGCTTCACTGGGGGCGCCAGCCGGACTGTGAACTCCTGCAGGGCCCTCGGGGAGTGCGTAGTGAGCTTCCAGCAGGTCGATGCAGCGCAGGTAGCAGCGCACCAGCAGCTTCAGGCGGAAATTGACGCGGCGCACGTGCTGCTGGGAAGCCCCCGCTGCTGCTGCTGCTGCTGCTGCTGCTTGCTTTGTAGCGGTTCCACTGCTGCTGCTGCTGCTGCTGCTGCTGCTGGAAGGTTGGCCGGTCCCTGACTTGCTGCTGCTGGCACTGCATTCAGGCTCGTGCGCTCCTCTGCTTCATCTTCTTGTATGCTGTGGTGCACGGGACCGGGCCACTCCCTGTTCCTGCTGCTTCTGTGCGGAGGCTGCCAACTGCTGCTGCTGCTGCTGCTGCTGCTGCTGCTGCTTGTCACACCATGCCGATGCTGCTGCTGCTGTTGCTGCTGTATCAGCGGCTGCCAGTTCTCATCCAGCGCCATCAGCGTCTGATAGTAAGCCACGACGCCCAGTCCCTTGCCGACAGCCGTGTCACTAACACCGTCACTAACACTGTCACGCTGCCGGCGGCTGACCGGCTGCAGCGCGTGACACTCCGGGTCGCTCTGCAGCGCCGCCACGAGCACGTAGTTGACCATCGACTCAAGTTTGACCAGCGCTGCTGACGTGGCGGCCGGGCTGAACGCAGCATGGTACTGCTTCACGAGCTCTGCCACCTTCCATGGGTGGTCTGCCTCATGGATGCGCTGCACCAGTGCGGACTCAGACCTGTTGAGGTGCTTGTGCAGCACAAAGGGATCCCCTGGCTGCTGCTGCTGCTGCTGCTGCTGCTGCTGCTCCTCCTGCTGCTGCTGCTGCTGCTGCTGCTGCCGCTGCTGCTGCTGCTGCTCCTGCTGCTGTGGCTGCACCTGCTGCTGCTGCTGCTGCTGCTGCTGCCGCTGCTGCTGCTCCTGCTGCTGTGGTTGCACCTGCTGCTGCTGATGCACCTGCTGCACCTGCTGCTGTGGTTGCACCTGCTGCTGCTGCACCTGCTGCTGCTGCTGCTGCTGCTGCTGCTCCTGCTGCTGTGGTTGCACCCGCTGCTGCTGCCGCTGCTGCACCTGCTGCTCCTGCTGCTGCTGCTGCTGCTGCACCTGCTGCTGCTGCTGCTGCTGCTGCTGCTGCTGCTCCTGCTGCTGTGGTTGCACCTGCTGCTGCTGCTGCTGCTGCACCTGCTGCTCCTGACGACGCTGGTAACGCTGCAGCTGCGCATGGAACTCCCCGTGCAGCAGAGACTGCTGCTGCTGCTGCTCCTGCTGCTGCTGCTGCACTTCAGCCCAGGCTGTCACTGGCACTGCTGCTGCTGCTGCTGCTGCTGTTGTTGCTGCAACAGGCTCAGACATGCTCCACGGAAGCAGCAGCTCCTGCAGCTGCTCCGTGCCTGGCGCACTATCCATGCCCCCAGGCGGTACAAGGGGGCCTGCTGCTGCTGCTGCTGCCCCTGCTGCTGGTGCTGTGACGACCCGCTCGCCTGAATGCGGAGCCTCATCTTGCTCTGAACCTTTGTCATGCGGCACCTGCCAGTGCAGCGTGTTTTCCTGCTGCTGCTGCTGCTGCTGCTGCTGCCCGGCCTGTGTTACCTCGTCCTGCTGTACCTCGGGCCCTGCCGCCGCTGGTGCATCGAAGAGCGCAGCCAGTAACCTGGCAGCAGCTTGCACAGCTGCTGATGGCTGTTGCTGCTGCTGCTGCTGCTGCTGCTGCTGCTGCTGCTGCTGCTCTGAGAAGCTCCAAGGCAGCATGGCATGTGAGGGGTCAGCCGAAGCCCCTGCACCTGGCACAGCAACGCCGCCGCTGCTGCTGATGCTGCTGCTGCTGCTGAATGGGCCTGCAGCGTCTGCTGCTGTTGCATCTGCTGACTCGGCGTTGACGGGTTCGGCCACTACGGTTGGGGTTGAGGGGAGAGTCAGGCCTGCAGTGGGGGGTGAAGAAACAGGGGTGCTGCTGCTGACCAAACCTCGCAAGACAGATGCGACAATAACTGCAGCTGGGTGCTCCGGCGGACCATGCTGCTGACCGTACTTTTGATCACGGATGTGACAAGAGCTGCAGATATAACAGCCAGAGAGCGCAGCGAGAGGTTCTCCAGGTGCTGTGCTGCGTGGTATAACAGCTCTGCGCCTGATCTGCAGGTGGAGCAGCAGCACCCCTGCTGCTGCTGCTGCTGCCGCCGCATATGTTGTGTTATCACACCGGAAAGGCATGTGGGCATACATACTGAACATTGGCAGCACTGTGCAAGCATGTGGGACGGATGGTCTTGTCATCAGCAGCATGCCGCACCTGCCATGCCAGTGAAGGCCCATTCAGGCTGCCTGCCACGCCTCACAACCATCTGAATGTGGAACTGCCGACCGTTCGGCAGCCACACGCATAGTGGAGAGGCGTCCGCAGGTGCTGCAGCATCCTGCTGCAGCAGGGAGGCAGCAGGATTGACAGTGCTGCTGCTGCTGTGCTGCTGTTGTCGCTCTGAGGCTCGCAGAGCGTTGATCGGCAGCCATCGTGCACTGCAGAGGCTGCTGTATGTTAATCCAGATTTGTTTTGCGGAACCATGTTCGAGTTCGGCTGCTTGCTGCAGCTGAACGCCAGTGTTGTTGTCCGACACTGCTGTGTCGCAATTTTTTTGTGCAAAGCGGCTCTTAAGTATTATACAGAAAAAGGTCAGAGATGTTGATACATGCCCTCTGCTACGGAAAGTTGGAGGCACAGTTTGTGTCGCGCAGCAGCAGCAGCCTGTTGGGTCGAGACAATGGCGATTTCACTAAGCATACGTCACCGCACCGTAAAAAAAACACATACCATGTCAGGTGCTGTGCAACAAAACCTGCAGCAACAAGGAAGCCTCTCGTTTGCCCACCACTGGAGCTGTCACAACAAACAAGGGCTTTGCTTTGCTGCAGCACCCTTATACAGAGTTGCAGGAAAGCAAACATTACACAGCACAATGCAGCAAATGCAGCACTCACATTGCTGAAATGGGCCTGAAGTTCAGGCAGAAACCTGTCAAGGTCAACTGCTCTCTTTTCAACCGCCAACCGCCACAGACAACTGTAACTGGCGCGGTTTGAATGAATACGCGACAGTGTGCCAGCTGCTGCTGTTCAGTCTCCCACTGCTGCTCACTTTAAGCAGCGCTGTGCAGCTGCAACATCTGGCACCACTACAGTTATACAGTGGCACACCCAGCCACACTGCGACAGTGCAGCATCACCACCTTACGGCAGCATCGTCATTAAGCTGTCCAGACAAACACACCTAACACACTGTAAAACATGAAGGATAAATGCGGCAAGTCTGCCAGCAGTGCTGCTGCAGCTCCACCAATTAATGAATGTCGGCCTTGGCCGGCTCCTGGCTGCGGTATGACTCATACCGAGCCTGTGACGTGTCCCTGACTGAACCAGATGGCTATGACCCTGACTTGAACCAGATGGCGCCCTGCCAAAACCGCCTGCCAAAACCCGGCATACAGGTCCCTGACTTGACACAGATCGGCATCGCTGCTTGCAGCGCCTGCACCTCTGGCAGAATTCTGCCTAGAAGGCAGGCAGAAGCATTTATAAGGCAGGCAGAGGCAGAGGCATTCTAGAAGGCAGGCAGCGGAGCCGCAACAGCGCCACACAACACCCAACAGCTGCTCGAGGGATGTTGGCCCCCGCCAGGCTCTTGGCTGTGATGGGCCCCGCTGACGCATGCATCACACCCGCAACAGCTCCACAAAAGCGCCACAAGCCCTAAACCCCTGCTCAAGCAATGTTGGGCCCCGCCACGCTCCTGGCTGTGACGGGCCCCGCTGACGTGTGCACCACATCCGCAGCAGCGCCATAAACCCCTAAACCCCTGCTCAAGCGATGTTGGCCCCCCGCCAGGCTCTTGGCTGTGACCGGCCCCGCTGACGTGTGCATCGTCTGGCCCTTGTAGCCGGCCGTGCAGTCGTGCGCGGTTTTGAG
The DNA here is from genome assembly GCA_014080715.1 of Scenedesmus sp. NREL 46B-D3. Classification (NCBI taxonomy): domain Eukaryota; kingdom Viridiplantae; phylum Chlorophyta; class Chlorophyceae; order Sphaeropleales; family Scenedesmaceae; genus Scenedesmus; species Scenedesmus sp. NREL 46B-D3. The sequence continues at coordinate 12,413 of JACERP010001366.1, read as the reverse complement.
GTCCGGCCTGCACCGCCTCCCCCAGCTTCTTCTTCTGCACCCGGTTGGGCTCGGCGGGAGCCGACTGCACGTTGACAGCAGCAGCAGCAGCGGCAAGCAGCAGCAGCAGCAGCGGCAGCAGCAGCGGCAGCAGCAGCAGCAGCAGCAGCAGCAGCAGCAGCAGCAGCGGCAGCAGCAAGCAGCAGCAGCAGCAGCAGCAGCAGCGGGTTGGCCACACGTCCTCAAACGACCAGGGGCATCAGGCATAGGAGCTGGCACGCAAACGGCGCAGCACAGGGCGTGGCGGCACCCCCTGCTCCCGTGCGCGCCTGCAGCACCACCCCCCGGGACACGGGCCGGCCCGGGGAACAGCGCAACAGCGCCCAGCAGGCGCGCGGCCCTGCCCGCCAGCAAACAGCCAGGCACGGCAGCCGGTAACTGCTGCGCCGGCAGGCAGGGCGACCAGACACACTTGGACCACAGTGCCATCATCCACTGACAACACGCCCTACCCACGGCGGCGGCGGCCACCACGGCGGCGGCGGCAGTCACCACGGCGCCGCCAAGCGCACCTGCAGGCGCTCGTCGCCAAACCACACGCGCTCGCCCACGGCCGCGCCCGCCGGCGGCTGCAGCGGCTCCACCACGTCGTGCGCGGCGTTGCTCGCGCACAGCAGCATGCCGTGGCTCTTCACGCCGCGCATGCTGCGCGGCTTGAGGTTGCACAGCACCACCACCTTGCGCGCCGCCATCGCCTCCAGCGGCACAAACGCGACCAGGCCCGACACAATCGTGCGCGGCTCGGGCTCGCCCACGTCGACCTGCGGGTGGCGGCGGCGGGCGGCGGCAGCAGCAGCAGCAGGCAAGTGTCGGAATGTCAGTGTGGGAGGGGGCGAGGGAGGGGGGTGGGGGTGGGTGGCATGCCCCTTGCTTTCATCCGGCTGGCTCTCGCCCCGCCTGCAGGGTGACGGGGCGCAGCAGCAGCAGCAGCAGCAGCAGCAGCAGCAGCAGCGGCAGCAGTGTCAATGTCAGCTTGCCGGTGCCTTGTTGCACAGCACCGCCACCTTGCGCTGCTGCTGCAGCCGCCGTCCAGCACTGCATTTTCCCTTCCTTTCCGTCCCGTGCAACCAGCAGGGCTTGAACCCCCGCTCCTAGAGCGCAGTGGGTCCTACTTTGATGGTGCGGCCATGCGCGCGGCAGCAGCAGCACAGAATGGCGTGGCTGCAAGCGTGTATCAACTCCACTTCCCATCCAAGACGATGCATCGCCCCTGTGCTGCTAGGGTCCTCAGCATCGTGTCCTGCGCGCTGCAACCCACAAACTGTTGTTCCAATTCCAACGTGCACACCCATGTACTTAGCCTCAACCAGCACCAGGTCAAGCAGCACAGGCTGGCCACCCTCCAGCCGTCGGCATCCACTTACCCGGCCTCGTAAACCCCGGCTCACCTGCTCCACGTACAGGCTGTCTGCATCTGGGTGCTTCTCAATCGACGTTATCTGGCCGATGCTGCGCAAGGCACAGCAGGGCATGCACAGCAGCAGCAGCACCGTCACCATACAGCCGAATACGGAATGAGCTGCGCAGTCACCGCTGCCACACACATATCGCCTACATATTTGGTACGTGATGTAGGTAGACGCTCAGGCAAGACGGCAGCCTCGTGCGCTGCGTGGGGAGGGCTTGCCAGCAGGTGGCAGTGTTTGCTGAGTGTGTGTGTTGTGCACTGCTGCACAATCAGGTGCCATGATGCACTCGGGCGCGGCACACAGGCCTGCTCCAACATGCTTGCAGGCCGCACACACAGGATCCAGGTTTGAGCAGCTTTTGAGAGGCAAATTGCGACGATGGACTGCTATCACAGAGAGTTTGAGCAGTTGCCTCGACTTCTGCTGCACAGCAGCGCAGCTGCAGCTGCTGCTGCTGCTGCTGCTCCTCACCGAATGTCCATGGCACTGATTGGCGATGCATCAGCCTGTGCTGCTGCCGGTGCTTGCTGCTGCTGGGCTGCTGCTGCCGGTGCTGCTGCTGCTGCTGCTGCTGCTGCGTCTGCCTCTACAACTGCAAAGCACAGCAGGTGGCCACGCACGAGTGGAGGTGGAGCAGAAGGCAGCCCGTCAGCGACAGCCGTCAAGCTGCATGCGTTGCCAACGTTCGGCATGCCTTGCAGGAACAAAACAGAGCATCTGCCGTGAAATGACCATGGCTGGCTACACAGCACTGGCATTGTGTTTCATATCTTTGTGCACTGCTAGCTAGCCTGACAGATCCCGACTGACGAGGTTTTGATCCTGACTGCTCCATGTTGCAGATGACACGTCCCTTCAATAAAAACGGTTACAGCCATCACATGGTTACATTGCTGGCATCTCATGGCAATGCGCCAGTCTTGAAGGTTCTACGTACTGCCCCTGCTCTACACCAGCAGCAGCAG
>JACERP010001366.1:0-5000 GCA_014080715.1 Scenedesmus sp. NREL 46B-D3 | reverse complement strand
CTGGCTAAAACCACAAAGCCCTGACACCGGCTTGGCAAGCAGCATTGCGCCTCATCTGGCTGAAACCACAAAGCCCTGACACCGGCTTGGCAAACCGCCCCTCACCTGGCTAAAACCACCAAAGCCCTGACACCGGCTTGGCAAGCCGCATTGCGCCTCATCTGGGCTAAAACCACAAACCCTGACCCCGGCTTGGCAAGCCGCATTGCGCCTCATCTGGCTGAAACCACAAAGCCTGACACAGCCTACCAAACCACGGCGCCTCATCTGGCTAAAACCACAAAGCCCTGACACCGGCTTGGCAAGCCGCATGCGCCTTCATCTGGCTGAAACCACAAAGCCCTGACACCGGCTTGGCAAGCCGCCCCTCACCTGGCTAAAACCACAAAGCCCTGACACCGGCTTGGCAAGCCGCATTGCGCCTCATTCTGGCTAAAACCACAAAGCCCTGACACCGGCTTGGCAAGCCGCATTGCGCCTCATCTGGCTGAAACCACAAAGCCCTGACACCGGCTTGGCAAGCCGCATTGCGCCTCATCTGGGCTAAAACCACAAAGCCCTGACACCGGCTTGGCAAGCCGCATTGCGCCTCATCTGGCTGAAACCACAAAGCCCTGACACTAGCCTACCAAACCACGGCGCCTCACCTGGCTAAAACCACAAAGCCCTGACACCAGCTGGGCAAGCCGCATTGCGCCTCACCTGGCTGGCGTTGTTCTTCCAGCAGTGTAGTAGTAAGCCGTTGAGCTCGTGCACGCTGCGCCTGCGCAGGTAGACGCGGTTGATGTGCCGGAAGTTGCGGTACTTCTCCAGCATGCCCAGCGCAAACAGGATCTCCTCCTGCGGGCTCCACTCGGCGCGCAGCTTGGCACCCAACAAGCTCAGCCCCAATTTCTGTGGTTTAGAAAGGTTCCGGTGTTGGGGTTGTGGCAGCAGCAACAGCGGGGGCACAAGGCAACAGGGGGCAGGCAGCACAGGGCACCGTCAGTTTGTGGAGGGCAGGGGATGTGCACAACAGGGTCTCCTCCTGGTGGCTCAGCTTCGCCAGCAGCTCGGCACCCAACAAGCCCAGCCCCCAGCTCCTGTTGGCAGTACACCTGTGACGTTGGGGGGTTTGGGCGTTTCATAGTGAAGCGGCCAGGGCACAGGGCAGCACAGGGCCCGGTCGCTTTGCGCGAAATGGACGGACGCCCCAACCCCTGCAGCGCCACACACCTGCACCAGCACCAGCCCCAGCCGCGGTTTACCTGCGCCACCTTTCACATCCCCAAATCTGCGCAATTACGCATTCACAGTCGCCCCAGCCCCTGCACAACCACGCACCTGCACCAGCAACGGCCCCAGCCGCGCGTCATCTGTGCCACCCACTCAGCGATCAGCGCGCGCCGCCCGTCCCCGCCGCCTGCGGCGCGGTACGCAGCCACAAACTGGCCCGGGCGGCAGCGCGAGCCCTGGGTTCAGCTGCTGCTGCTGCTGCTGCTGCTGCTTGCTGCGCCGCAGCGTTTGCGGTGCCGAGCTGTGGCTCCTCACAGGCTGGGCTGTACACCGGCTCCGACAGGAACTTGGCCTCTGAGGCAGTCGGGCCGGCGGCCGGGCGCGTCCGCAGCGCCGGTATGGCCGCCTGGTGCCGCGGCCCCTGCAGGATGCCCCAGGCGTCGCCCTCCTCGGACTCGGTGTCGGAGCTCTCGCGCACAGGCGGTACAGGCAATACAGGTGCAGGCGGTACAGTCGTCAGCGGCACCGCCGAGATGAAGACGACGACTCCTTGTGAGCCGTACCCCATGCGGCGTCGGCAAGGCGCGTCAACCCTCAAGGAAGGCGGAAATGAACCAGCGGCACCATGGACGGCAGCTCACATGCATGCAGGACGCGGGCAGTACAAGTGCAGGTGCAGGCAGTACAGTTCTCAGGGGCACCATGGACGGCAGCTCACATGCATGCAGGACGCGGGCAGTACAAGTGCAGGTGCAGGCAGTACAGACTTCAGGGGCACCATGGACGGCAGCTCACATGCATGCAGGACGCGGGCAGTACAAGTGCAGGTGCAGGCAGTACAGATTCAGGGGCACCATGGACGGCAGCTCACATGCATGCAGGACGCGGGCAGTACAAGTGCAGGTGCAGGCAGTACCGTGCTCAGCGCACCATGGATGACACTCCACATGCATGCAGGATGCAGGCAGTACAAGTGCAGGTGCAGGTGCAGGCAGTACAGTTCGCAGGCGCACCATGGACGGCAGCTCACATGCATGCGGGACGCGGGCAGTACACGTGCAGTGCAGGCGGTACAGTTCTCAGGGCGCATAGACTCCAGCTCACACGCAGGCAGTCCGACACCAATACGAAAATCGACCTGCCAGCCCACCAACAGCCGCCAGCGCACCTCACTTGCCGCGTGGAACACCTGGGGCTGTGTGCGGACGCGCCCGCATGCGCCGCGTCGGCTGCACCCCAAACGCCCCCAGCAGCTCCTCCTCAGGCATCGGCGAACCGCGCACAGACTGCATGCGCGCCGTGAAGTCGCTGCAGCAGCAGCAGCAGCAGCAGCGGCAGCAGCAGCAGCAGCAGCGGCCAGCAGCAGCAGCAGCAGCAGCAGCGGCAGCGCATTGCAAGCAGGGAGATGCACAGACTGCGTGCAGGTCGTGAGGGGCTGCAACACAGGGGACAGCATTCCTGCTGCTGCCATCAGCGTGTGCGGTGCAGCGCGAGCGCCAGGGCACCTCGGTGTAGGGCGAGGGCGTGTGCTGTCACCTGCTGGTGGAGGCAAGTGGCAGCCGATTGTCTGCGGGCCGTGCGGGTACCTGTCTGCCGGGACTTTGTGAGCACCTTTTTGTTCATGTAATGCCGCTGCATGTGATGCTGCGTGTGCTATTACCAGCGGCGGCCAGCGGAGCCGATGCCGTGTCGTACCTGTACCTGTGTGCCAGGGCCTTGTGGCGGGCCGTCGCTGCCGCCTGCTGCTCGGGAGGGCCTGCCAGGTCCGTGGGCGGCCTCGCGCATGGCCAGCGCACCATGCTGCCGAGCGCATTGCCTGAAACACCCAACAACAACAGCAGCAGGAGCAGCAGCAGCAGCAGCAGCAGCAGCAGGATGTGTCGACAGCGCGAGACTCGTCACTTCTGCAGGACACCACGTGAGCAGGCGCGCCTGCAACCAGCTGCTACGTGGCTCTCTCAGTGTGCCCTGCCTGAGCAATTTCACAAGGTGAAAGCCGCAGGCTGCAGCACGACGGCAACGGCCACCAGCAGCAGTGCATTGCGCCCGAGCACGCCGCCCCCTGGAACCGGGTCGTCCGCTGCAGACAGGGCTTGGCCTTTCAGCCTGCTGCCCCCACCCATTGGGGGCCTGCTGCGTGACCTCGCACCGCCGCCTGCTGCTGCCGCTGCTGCTGCTGCTGCACCCCTGCCTGCGGCGGCCTGAGGACGCGCCAGCACCCCGGCTCGCCGCTGCTGCTGCGATGCCGCCGGACCCGCCGCTGTCTTTGGCGCCAGCCTGGCCAGCCATTGCCGGCCGCTGCTGCTGCCGAGCCCGATACCCCAGGGTAGAACGCCGCCTTGCCTGCGGCACTCCAGCCCTGGTTGGGCGGCGGCGATGGCGGCAGCCTGCTGCAGCATGTACTGCTGCCCCGCGGCGGCCGCGTTCGGCGGCGCAAACGTGACAAACGGCCACGCGGTGGTGGCGCCAGGCACAGCGACCCGCTGCGCCTGCTGCTGCCCGCCGTAGCCTGCCGCAGCCGCCGCCGCCTGCGCCTGCAGCGCGGGCGATGTACAGCTGCGCCGAGTTCGGCTGCTGCTGCTGCTGCTCCTGCGACGGCATGTGCGGCTGCCGCGGCGCTGCTGCTGCCACTGCTGCTGCTGCTGACTGCGGCGGGGCTGGCGGTGCAGCGCCTGCTGTTCTGCCGCAGCCCCGCTGCCTCAGGGTCCAGTATCATGTAGCTTGGTATGTTGCCGCGCCCCCTGTGTGCGCCTGTCCTGCCACCTCTCCACCGGCGGAGCGGCGCCACCAGCGGGAGCGGCAGCAGCAGCAGCAGCAGCAGCTTCTGCTTCCGCTGGTGGCGAGGCTCGCTGCGCAGATGCAGCGGCATGCTGCTGCACTGCCGGCGCCGGGGCGGCCTGCTGCGCCTCCTCCGCTGCCTCCACCACAACCTGCTGCTGCTGCTGCCGCTGTTGCTCTGGCTGCTCCGGCTGCGGCTGCTCGGCGGCTTTTTCGCTGCGTTCGTACTGCTGCACCAGTGTGTCCATGAACTCTGCAGGCAGTACCACAGCGGAACACAGACAATAAGCAGTACACACCACAGCAGGCTTGCGTTGCACCAGTGCGTCCATACACGCGGCAGGCAGTACAACAATGATACACAGACAGTGAGCAGTACGGGCCACAGCAGGCTTGCGGTTGCACCGTTGCACCATTTAAGCTCTGCAGGGAAATAAAATCATTACTGTGGAACATTGAGGCCTCAGAGCAGCATGCAGATGGTATTTGGCGCTGCCTGGCAAATTATGCAGGAAGAAACACTTGTGGTTGTCAGGTTACCGTCCACAATATTGCATGCTGTGACCTTGTTGAACACAACAGAAGTGCATCCATGACACCACTGCTTTCACCAACCGGTTGCAGCAAGCTGCTCAAGACAACTGCAGTGACACATTATTACACCACATATTTGCACCGCATCCGCCAACGGCACCCTTGCACACGAACGGCGCGGCGACACTCACCGGCAAACCCCAGCAGGTTCTCACAGTACATCTGCCGCATCTGCTTGCCGTGCAGCCTGCCACAACGACACCAGTTTGCACCGCATCCGCCGACGACACCCAGTTTGCAGCCGCACGGCGCGGCAGCACTCACCGGCATACCCCAGCAGGTTCTCACAGTACACCTGCCGCATCTGCTCGCTGCTCAGCGCGCCACAACGACAACAGTTTGCACCGCATCCACCGACCACACCCAGTTTGCACACGCGGCGCGGCGACACTCATCGGCATACCCCAGCAGGT
>JACERP010001365.1:0-21860 GCA_014080715.1 Scenedesmus sp. NREL 46B-D3 | reverse complement strand
TACGGTAGTGTGGGTCTGTGAGGCAGGATGAAGCAAGACCTGACCTTGCAAACCGCTATCAACCTGTGGGCAAGTTTGGCTGCGCACACCCAGTCGCATTCGCGTGGTCCAGCATCAGCAGCAGGCTACAGTCCAAGCAGATGAAGCTTCCTGCTACAGTACAGATGCTGATGAGCCAGCCGCAGGCATCACACCGAGCGGTGACCACCAGCGCGTCAGTCAGACACCGCCACCCCTGGCGCACCAGGAGTCGTGACGTGCATGACAGGCTTCTGTGGCTGCAAACCAAAGGCCCACAAGAGGGCTTGAGGAGGGGGGCAGATGCACTCCGCAGCATCTGCTGGCGCCCACCTGCACCATCGCCTGCGACACCCGCCTGTCTTGCTTGCCCCAGAACAGCCTCAGCGGGCAGCTGAATCGGCACTGCTGTTGGCGTGGGAAGGGTCCATCGCATCCGCTGCTACTTGCTGCTGGATCCGACAGGGAGTCCCTACTGCTGCTGTCACTGCAGGCGTGGCCGCTTGTGCTGCCGCTGCTGCTGCCATTGCTGCTGCTGTTGCAACAGCTGCTGCAGCTGCTGGGGGTGTACTCGTCAAACAGCTTGAAGTCGGCGCGCAGCATGGGCTGGTACATGCCCCACATGCCTGCACTGAACACCACGTCACTGATGTCCCAGCCCCGGCACTCATCCTGCAGTACAAACAGCAGCAGCAGCACCAGCAGCAGCAGCAGCAGCAGCAGCAGAACACAGCAGCAGCAGCAGCAGCAGCAGCAGCAGAACACAGCAGCAGCAGCAGCAGCAGCAGCAGGGCAGCCATGATGCTGTTCTTAATCACAAGACAAGACCTGCGTGCTTCGTACGGTTGCGCTCCATTTGGACCATGCCTACACACCACAGGTATCCCTGATGACAAGTCCTGCGCGTCAAAAGCAGGCAAGCCTGAGCCCATGCTGCTGCGGCCAACCGCTGAGGGCTGTGCAAAAGTTGAAGGTTCTGGTGACAGCTGCAACCAGTCATCCCTACTTTACCAAATACCAAATACCAAATACCAAAGTAGGGCACAGGCCCACCCACTAAGGAGCCAAACAAGGCTCATGGGGTTTACACAGGTGGCCCCTGCGCTCGCATGCAAAGCGCAGTGACAGCATGAGTGCTGCGGGTGCTGCCACCATCCATCCCCGACTCGCCACCACACTCGCCGCATGGTGGTTGCAAAGCAGCATGTTGCTGTGACCTGCTGCTGGCGCTTCCATTGCCAAACAACCATTCCTGGCAGAAGCCCAAGGCTGTCGCGCCCCACACCTTGAACCGCGCTTCATTCAGCAGCCGCTGCTGCCTCCAGGGCGCTGCTGCATGGGAATGTGCGGCCAAGGCATGGCAGACAAGCAGGCCACGGCCGGCTGCGGGAAACCTGCAGCACACAGCGCCACGCCCACAGCATCTGGAGTGCAAGATGTTGAACGGAGCAACCCCTTATATAACATGACCCCATAAAAATAACATAACCCCTTATATATCATATCATAACCCCTTAATATCATATCATATCCCCTTAGATATCATGAGGCGACGGCACCTGCATTGGGAACGGGTGCAACTGCTGCAGCGGAGCGTTGATGGCGATGCTCAGCACCCTGCAACAAGCCTCAGCCCCATTCGTGGCCTGGTCACGGCAGAGCAGCAAGCCTTGCAGAGCAGAGTGCCACGGTCACAATGCACTCACCCAGCAGCGCAGCAGCGGCTGGCAGCAGTATTGCACGCAGATTACACCAGCCGCCTTCATGTATAAGCTGCGTACCTGCCAGTTGCAAGAGCAGCAGCCGCCGTTCTGCTTGGTGCACATGTACAACTGCCTGCACTTGACTCACCTGCCTGCCGCGCAGCAGCAGCAGCTCGTACGCAGCCCAGCAGCCCATGCTGTGCCCAACCACGGCGTACCGGCCGCCAGCAGCCAGCAGTGCAGGCGCAACCAGCGGCAGCAGCTGCTGCGCAACCTCCTGCGGCACCAGTAGCGTGCACAGCATCAGGGGACAGCAAGCACTTGCGGTACAAGTTCGTTAACAGTACAGCATCACTGGCTGCTGCCACTGCTGTTACTGCTACTGCTGCTGCTGTTACATGTCTTTGCAACACCACCCCTTATTCAAGTTGAAACACAAATGAGTACAGGACCTGCAATATGCAAGTTGCCGTATGCAGTTGTGAAACTCCAAACACACACTGCCAGGCCTCGACTCCTATCTGATCTGCACCAGTGCGCCTCTCACAAACAGCAAGCATCCAGCTGTTGCTGGGCTGATGCCCACAGCAGCCTCAGGCCTGGAGATGTGGTGTGACGCATTCCACGCTGTGGTACAGGCGTCGCAGGAACAGGCTCACTTGCAGCGTTCCCAGCGTGGCTCCTTCGCCCTCAGCCCCCGCCCCGGCAGCTGCGCAGCCAGCAGCCGCCACATCGAGCCCTGCACAGCTCCAGCAGCGGGCTGGGCGCCCTCCTGCTGCCCGTGCCCTCCGACGTGAACATGTCTTCTGCATTGCCAGAGCTGCGGCAGCGGCAACAGACGGCATGTGGCAGGGAGGGCTGTGTGCATGCGCAAAGACGCTGTGGTGCGGATGTGCAGGCTCGTGTGCTCTACCACCATCAAGCCCCTTGGGAGCCTTGTGCTGGCTTCTACCAGGAGCGAACCACTATAGCGATGGGTGGAGCATGGACAGCAAAGACGCGTACAGCTACACGCAGGCTGTACAGCACAACACCATGTCAATGGTGTGACACCAGCCGCGCAACCGTGGCAGCTGCAGCACCTGTGCTTGTGTGCAGGCACCGTCAACAGTGGTGCTGCGTGTCTGCCAGCGCTAAGCACCACCAGCATCACATCTGCACTGATGCTCAGTGGCAGTGTGAAAGCACGCGAAGGCACAGCTGTCTGATAGCTGTGACATAGCGTGTGCGGCCTGTTCAGTACAATGCGGCACTCCAGTTGCAGCGCTACAGCTTACACACTTGCCTATGGAAGCACAGCACTACTGCCTGTGGTTGCAGTGCATCTGTCCGGGACAGTGCCAGCCCAGGGAACCATGCTTTAAACGCTGCACTGTCTGCAGCACAGTATCGCAGCCTCAGCTTCGACAGCTGCTCAGCCAGGTTGTCCTCCTGCTGCAGCTGCTGCCTGCTGTTGATTGGCTTGCTGTTGTGATGTTGCAGCAACTGCAGCTGTGATGCTACTGTCACTCCTGCTGGCTGCTTGTCGTTGGCTGCTGGTGGCTTGGCAGCGGCTGTTGCTGGCTTGCTGCCAGCAGCATAGTACTGCCTGATCTCGTTTTCTCCCCTGCAAGCGCAGCAAATAGCAGTACCGCAGAGCACAATGCAGTGCATTAACTGAAAAAGGGGCCAGTGAAGTGCCGAAGAAGCGTGCATTGGCCGCTGGCTCATGTATGCTACAACTAGCTGGTCACTTGAAACTGGGCGTGGTGATGTAGCACAGAGGCCTGTGCATGTGCTTTGAGCCTTTGCACTTTCAGATCAACCAAAACATGCTGTGCAACAGCACATGAGATCGGGAACTCAATCGGCTGTGCGGGACGCATGCTGCGTGATACGGCTCACCATGCATCCAACTGTTCATCTGTCAGGTCAGCATGGACTGCTGCCTCTGCTGCTTCTGCTTCCTCCTTCAATATCTGCAATACATAACGAACCTGTTGTGTTACTTACGCTGCCTTATGCTGTAAATGAGCACGTGTGGCTCGGTGTGTTGTGCTGTGAAGGCAACAAGTTGCTGCTGAGTGTTCGTGTGCTGCTCTTGGACAGATCAGTGCCTAGCTGCCTTGGCAGTAGTCAAGTTTGTTGAGTGACTTGTCAACGTACCTCTGCTAGGTTTATTTTGCGCAATAGGTCCATTTTGGTTGTGAACGAGCAAAGCGGTTGCTGCCACAACTGCTGTTCCTTCTGTTTACATGCTGCTGCTGCTACTGCTAGTAGCTTGTCCGTGAACTTGGGCGGAGTCACGATATTGAAGCGCATGATGCAGCGCGGAGACACAAATATACTGTTACAGAAATTAGTCGGCGTTTGTTATCCTTGGACTGCAGCACGCTCTGCGTCGGGCATGAACATGACCACGCGTCCCTGGCGCGAACGCTGATCGCAAGCCTGTAACGTCGATCAACAACTGTCAACCACACAAGCATGACTTGTACAGTGTTGATTGCGGTCACTACTTCAAAGCTGCGTGAATCAGGAACGGCCCAGCCCGCGCCAAGCCCTGTTCAATCAGGGTTGCTAGCTGTTCTCCTGTTTCGGCACAGCCTGCGGGCACGCCCATGCCCGTTGCAAGAGCCACCCAGTCAATGGCAGGGCCAGCCAGGGAGGTGAGACCCTGGGAGGAGCCCGGGGTGCGCTGACGCATGGCCTCCACCTGCAAAGGCAGTACCAATTAATTGTTTGAAACAAACCGCCATGACGAAGAACTTGAGTGCTATGGGTGTGAAGGCTTTGTCCTTAAGGACACAACACTGCGTGCATGAAAAGGACTGCCTCACAGCATACCACCCTCCCGCATGCAAGCTTCGCTGCATGCAACCACTGAACATGATGCATCACGCTGAATGCCCGCAACACGTACTACGTACTATACTACTACTGCTGCTCGAAGCATCAAATCCCAGAAATTGCTTGCTCCTTGCAAGGACTTTCAGAGGCACCAGCCCAATCACATCCAAGGAAGCGCATAAGGTTGCTGGCTGCTCCCATGTGTGTGTGCAGCAGGTCTGGCATGCGTGCTGGCAGTGGGCTGTGGGCATCCTTACTAGGCATGCAGTGCAGAGTCCTTTTGTACACTTTCACAGAGCAGCAGCCAACACACTACATCTCTTGGTATCCACACTGTGGACTTGTCTGAGCTGGGACAATGTGGCGGCAGGCTCACATGCATGAGCACTGCGTGTTGTGCCGTGGTGCCAGCTGTTGATACAAACAAACTGTGACAGATTGCACCCAGTCGGCCAGTGCTGGGAGTGATGCTCTCCATGCTCATACAACGGCTGGGGCTCAGTGCGGGTATGCGTCACAGAGCTGTCGTGAGCACTGCCACGCTGCTGTTGGTGCGTACCTTGAGGATGGCGTAACTGTTGTTTGCGCACACGATGGTCAGCACTTGCAGCTGCTCGCGCGCCTGCGTCCACAGCGCCTGCAGGCATAGCCAGCACAGCAACATCAGCACCTGTGACTCGCTGAGCTCTCAAAAAAGATTGCTCAAGCGGCCGCCACCCCAGCGGTTGCTGCTAAGCACAAATGAGGCAACCGACCAGGGTGCTGGCAATGCATGCATACGGCACAGCTCAGCTCAAAAGGGCACTGCTGGCATTGCTGTATCGACCTGCTGTGGTTGTGGCGCAGTAGCTGCCAGCCGTGCAGCATAATTTAAGTGTACAACTAGCTGATATGTGACAAGCGTGCTCGCTTTGAGTAGCATGGCAGTGTGTTTACATACCTGCAATGTGTACATTGCACTGCCATCAGCCTGCAGGTTGATGACCTGACGGCTGGGAGCTGCTACTGCTGCCCCAGTGGCCATAGGTGGGCCGCTGCCAATGGCACCCCCAGTCAGGCACAGGTGGGAGAAGGGAGGGCAGCCCTGAACAAGCAGATGACACAGAAGCAGCAATGCAACAGTGGTCCGACAGTGAAAGTTGCAGCAGTGACAACGACAATATGCCTGCTCAGGGAGCGCAACTGCTGCACACCTTGTACAATGTCACCTGCATGCACAAGTGTGCGGCCTTGTTTGAGCACATGACCTCTTAGCTGCCACATCGTGTGCAGCGGCTCACATACAGCTTGCATGCTGAGCAAAGCTTTGCATGCAGAAAAGGGTTCTGCACTGCATGCCAGGGCAAAGGAGGAGAAGCACCACGCAACGCCCACCCAACTGCAAGCTCCGCTGCATGCATCCACTGCACATGAAGCTGGACGCACAGTACACACACGCGCACAAACATGCACAGGTTCAGTGCAGAGTTTGTACATATTTCATGCACATTCAAAACCACCCACTGATCTGTCTTTAGCTGCGTCATCTGCATTAACATGCAAATTGAGTGAAGCAACTTGCACCTCATCAACCGAGCTGCACACACCTTGGCCGCCTCCCAGTATGCTGTGCCACTTGTGAGCGACTCGTCCACTAAAATGGTTCTTGCAGGCTGCAGCGCTGCTACAGCTTGGCACAGTGCAGCAGCAGTCAGCGGCCCTGCAGGCCGCCAGCAGCAGCAGCAACAATAGTCAGCCTCAACCAAGGCTGGGGTTGGCTGTGCTGTTCAGCAGCAGCACGGGCAGTGAGCAGCTCTGCAGGCAGCAACCAGAGGTCGTCACTGCCATGGCAGCAGACAACACGCACCGGCAACTGTCAAGCAAGTTCTGCAGCTGCAAGCCTAGTTACAAAGCAGGTGCAAGCGCACACGGTAAATACATTCTTGCTTGTCACCGTTGCCTCCCCAGTGGCTTTTAGTACATGGCCACCGCAACAGCTGGAAAACAAACCAGCTCTGCGACTGCGCACACTCCCGTGCTGCCACTTGAGCATCAAGGAACACAAGGAACAGCAGCAATGGCAGCAGCAGCAACAGCAGCAGCAACAGCAGCAGCAGCAGCAGGCATGCTCACCCGTGGGAACAGCTGGCCTTTGTGGTGCTGCAAACATGCCCTTGCAGTTCACCCCGGGCTTCGCAGCAGCAGCGCCAGGAATCTGGGCTTCCAGCAGCTTCAGCGCCTCTGGCATGCCCCAAGCAGCGTCCAGCTCCCAGATTGCATCATCACCCTGCTTCAGCAGCTGACTGGGCCCATCCCTGCATCAAACAAAGCAGCAGGACTTAGCCAGCTGTGTTTTAAGTTCTTGTGAAAGGACAAAGCACTGCAAGCAAAGAAATGCCCCTCAGCCGCTGGGCTACCATTCTCCCCGCATTCGAGGTCGACTGTGCGCGGCCACTGCCTGACGCTAGCGCTAAATGCACAGGGCCCTGTGTGCAGCTGGGGCCCAGCGACTGCCTCCCAAGTCGCATTCAGCAGTATCACTGTGCAGCCAACCCAATCCATCAGATAGTCGCCAACCCAAGCCAGCCTCATCTGGTCAGAGGAATCAGCACGTGCCAACCTGAACCCAGACCGTGCATCATCCACGCTCCTTGTAACGGCTAGTTGGCAGGCAAGTGGCGCCAACGTTAGGCTGGCCTGCGACTCACTTGTAGCCAAACTGCGCCACAGGCCTTCGCACATCCAGCAGCAGCAGCACCTCGTACTTTGCCAGCTCAGCGGCAGCCTCCTGGGGGAAGTACGGCAGCCGCATGGCATGAGGCAGCCCAGCGCCCCGGTCAATGCGGCCCGGCAGCGGCTCACACAGCAGCGTGGCGCCGAGGCAGGCAGCGATGCGGCCGGCAGTCGAGAAGGCGCCGCCTGCGGGAGAACAGACGTGCCATTGGAGGGCAAGCTGCTGGCATGTCTTGGGGTCAACAGTTGCAGCAGTGCTGAATTGTCTGGGGGAGCAAGCAGGTCAAGAGGTAGGTTGAAAATTGGTTAAGATGTATTGGATTGTCCAGGTGGCAGCGCCCATGCCCTGTCAGTGCGCGGTCTTAAGCGGCTCAACCAGCAGTGTGTGGCACCAAGACTGGCAGCGGCGTGGCGCCACCAGCAGGGACAGCAGGCACATGTTGCATGGCATGGAAATTTATTTGAATTCAAGCTACAGCAGCATTGTATCTCGCTGTAGCGTGATGTCATCAACAGCACATCTGCTGGCATCCTGACAGCGTGGCTGCACTGTTTATGCAGTTGCGCCACAAAGCATGCGCATCTGGCCCATTGCAGGGCTTTCAAAGGGGTAAGGCATCAGTTGACCTGAATCTGACCGCACCTTCTTCTAGCAGTGCAGTGCCTCCAAGCAGCAGAGCTGCCTTGCCCCTGGGGGCTGCCCTGAGTGCTGCTGCACAGTCCCTGAGAAACTGACAAGCAGCCGGACTGTCTGCCAGCCTCTGCTGATGCTGTGGCCGCTGCTGCCGCTGATGTTGGCTGCCGGCCAGGTTGAGCTGAGCTACGTCTGCTGCTGCCAGCCCATACGCAGCTGCTGCTGGTGTGCTGCTAAAAGTCGGCGCATGGTCACTGCCTGCTGCTGCTGCTGCTGAGTTGGCAGGCATCCAAGATATATCATGAGGAAACACCACAGTCACCACCTTGCTGCCAGCACAGCAGCGCACACCCTGAACACCACTGCTGCTGCTGCTGCTGCTGCTGCCGTTCAGTTTGCCTGGTGCTGTGAGTGCTGCAGGTGCTGTGAGTGCTGCAGGTGCTGTGAGTGCTGCAGGTGCTGTCGCAGGTGCTGCGGCGGCCAGCGCTTGCTGCATGACCAGTGGTGCTGCTGCCGCTGATGCGACTGTCAGCACTGCACCTGACACTGTGGCTGCTAGAGCTCCGATGTCCTGATTCAGCGGAGGATCTGCATACCAGCGCAGCAAGGCACCATCAGGGCCATAAATGCCGTGCAGCTGTGTACAACTTGCGATGCCTGGCATGTTCACCAACACAAAGGATGCAACGATCAACTGCCCAGTAGATGTTAGGCTTGGGACTGCCACATCCTCACGTTACAGCAGCAGCGGCATCATGTCTGTGCCAGACGTGCCGTCTGCCCCACCTCCTGCAAAGCTGCACTGCAGTCAAGCTAAGGCGATGTACAGCAAGCAGTTCTCTGTTCAGGGCCACCCCAGCAACGCACCTGCGCTGCTGTGCCATGTGGCCATGTCGCCCACCAGCACGACGACAGGGCTGCCCGCCCTGCGCGCATTGTGCAGGTTGCACAGCCCGTTGCCCAGGCCAGGCCCCAGGTGCAGCAGTGCCAGCGCAGGCTGGCGTGCCACCCGCGCATAACCGTCACAGGCCCCTGCAAGGCGCCATGCACGGTGCACAGTGTAGTTCACAGTACTGTCACTTGTGCTGTGTGTACCAGTGAGACAGTGGAAATTAGCTGCAAACTAGGCCGCAACACCAACATACCTTCCAGGTGCTTGCACAAGGCACAAGCCTGCATGCTGGGTGGGGTGATGGATGTGTGCGTGCCCGAGACACCACATCACCCACCAGTATTGATGCTGTGTCTCGCAGCATGCAACAAGGGTGTGCCCATGGTGTGGCAGCTCCAAACAAGTACTCCATTTACATACTAGTGATGTTGTCTGTTCGCGGTGCAGTGGCCTGGAGGAGTCAGACATGTGTGCAGTACTGGCACAGCATACCTTGTGGTGTTGCACTGTCTACATGGGTCCCGCAAGTTGAGCTCAAACAGAACACTCAAACATAGCATGTTTGGCCCCACAACTGGTTATGATTGAGGTCAGAGCCTACCTTGTCACAGTTAGCAGGAACTGCACCCCATGGTAAGGGCAGCTTCAGATGGTGTCACCGCTACCCTAGCTCTTCACAAGGCACTCCCGTTCAGCCGGCAGCCGCACTATATGCACATTCCATTGCTGTGACAGGTGCAAGCAGCTGCTGCTGCTGCTACTGCTGCTGCTGTTCAATGTTCTCACCAGTGCAAACTGCCTCCTGCAGCCCCAGGATGCTTCGTATGCCACGCTGCTTCTCCAGAGCTGACACCATCCACATCTCAGTGGTGCCGGGGTCTGCAGGGCCAAGGGTGAGTTGTAGCAGCAGGGTTCCACTGTAGGAAGGTGTCCGGTTGACGGAGTCTGATTGAGGCTTTACATTGATGTTTGTGGTCAGCAGGCAGTTGCACGTGAAGTGCTGGGTGCCCATGCAGTGGATGCGGTTGTGGTGGTGGTGGTGGTGTCAGTAGCACAAGTCTCTGAAGCATTGAATTGTAAAAGCGACGAGATCCAGGCACATTGGCTGTTGATTTGAATGTCACGTTGGGGTCGGCGGTTGCACAGCTGTAATCTCAAAGAGCAGCAGCAGCAGCAGCAGGTGCAGCAGCAATCTGGCACGCAGACGGTCCAAATAAGGCGCGCGTGAAGTTGTATGTCAACTCACTGGCGAAACAGACGCTTATGCCTCCCTCGTACAGCGTGCTGATTGCTGCATCTGCGCAGGTAGCTGGAGCGGTGCCCCTGTGCATGTGGGATAGCACCGTGGTTGCTGCCATGATCGTTGATTCAAGAAATAGACGCAAAACCGTCTTCAAATTGCCTTAGAAGTCGAGGACAGGCTGCCGTCGGTGCCTGCAGGCACGTTTGCCAAGGCAGGCCTGCCTAGGGGTGTTACCTTGGCGCTCCTCGGACAGATCGAACATCGAAGGAAACCCGCAAGAAACCATGATGTGTGACGAATACTAGTATTAGATAATCTGGCTTGTACTATAGTATACTGGGACGTGCAGGATTGGAGGGCAGTGCCAATGCAGCAGTACATGAGTGGCGGCCGGCTGGCTGCCAGCTCTGCCCAGCAGACACACAAGACTGGGCATCACAATCTTATGGAGCCTGGGTTTTTAATTGCAAATACTCAATTACAGCACTCACAAAGACCAGGCGACTCAACATCTGGCAGAGCTTTGGCACATGAAGACCGTCTTCAGCCGGGCTTTCACATGGGGACGGGGGGCCTACTGCAGGCTGACACAGTACAACAACACCGAGCGGAGAGTGAAGCAAACATCTCCTCTTGGAAGTCCTACGTATATGTAATCTCAGCAAACGGCCATATGCGTGGAATCGTGGCAAAACATACGCTGTCACATGTGTGTCTGATGACACACTGTGTGTGGTGTGCATTGTTGCTGTTTGGTGCGCTGCCACCCGGAGGCGGACCCTGAGTCCTTCTTGTCTTTGGATTCTGTTGCTCAAGCGATCGATGCAGCGGACGAATTTTTCTCTGCTGATTCTTCTGTTTGTTTTGATGACGATGATATATTCTATGAGGTTTCCCCCCCCAATGAGCCTCTCGTTGGCTCCTGAATGGGGTTCCCACTCCTTGTTGGGTGGAGCATGTAATGTAATGTAATGTAATGTAAACAATGCATGTGCAACACGTGTTGCAGAGGTGCACCTCTGCATGTGCTCAGCAGACCAGGCGCCATCCTCTTGTAACAACAGTGAACATGCCATGGGACAGGCCACGAAGATGTCAGGATTCATGTAGCTGGCAACTTGCACTGGCTGGGCTGTCAGGGCACCTTCAAGCACTGAAACTTGAATCCAACTGGCCTGCAGCTTCATTACATATGTCAGCTTCATGCACGAAGCTTCAACATGCTGCACGCTCAGGAGAAAGGCTTGCAGCTGCTAACAGTGGGCCGTGTGCTGCCTCCTACAGAGGCGCCAACACCAAGATGACCTTGCATGCGCTGCTGAACAGCTGACAAGGCACATGTGTACAATCCGCAACGCTACTGAAACTACCAAACGCACATGAAGCTTGGACCCACAGGCTGGCAGGAACCCACATTATGATAATTAGCAAACAACCAGTGTCGCTGCCAGCGGTAGTCTGCTGCGGGGTGTGAGTACGGCTCCTGCAGCCGCGCAAGGCAAAGGGCAGGCCAGCCCCAATGTCCAGAAAATGCAGCCACCTCAAAACATGCCCCAGGGCAGGCTTGTCACCCAATCGGCAACAGCACAGGCACCACCATCACCCTAGGCCTCAAAAGGGCCCCAACCAACAGTGCTTCAGTGAAGCCAGAGCCGCCCGCCGTCTGCACACTTGTCTGCTGCAGCGGCGTTGTCACGTTGATGGGGTTGTACACAACGACAGGCGTTGAGGTGGTGACAGTAATGCCGCTGCTCGGCACTGCTGCTGCTGCTGATGGCACTGTTGCTGCTGTTGTTGGAGGTGTTCCTGCCGGTACTGCTGTTGGTGGCCCTTGAGCAGCTTGCACCAGCGCACCGACGCTGCTAGGCAGCTGCTGTAAGCTGCTGCCGTGTTCGCTGCTGAGGCTGCTGCGCGGTGTTGCTGCCTGAGACACGTAGTGCGTTGCGATACTGGGTGGCGCCTGTTGAGCTGCTGCTGCTGCTGCTGCTGCTGCTGCTGACGCCGCGGCCCAAACACTGGAAACTGCAGCCAGGCCCACCCTCGCAGCTGCATGCTGTTTCAGGTCAGGTGGATGTGCTGCCTGCAGTGCACGCCTGTGTCTTCTATGCTGGTGTTGCTGTTCAGCTATCCTTGGCCTTGGCAACCAAATGGCGCTGCCACAGCAGGCCGTGCCCGCAATGCTCCTTTTGCTGCTCCAGCTGCTTCCACCTATGCTGCCCCAGCTGTTACAGGCCACATGTGGCATACTCTGTGCAGTATCACCAGGGGTGACAACTATCTGCCAGCTGCTTGGTTGCATGGCTATATGCATGCTGTGTGCTGGCACAGCTGCCAGGGTGATCAGCAGCAGGCCTGCTAGCAGCATGGCCGGCTGTCTTGGCCACCGCTCCAAAGGTCCATGCCAGCGCTGGCTGAGTCTGCTGTAAAAGCAAGTAACAGGCGACAACTGAAGCCTTGGTCGCAGCTCCCGTCTGATTAAACTGACTTGGAGGTGTTGCAGCCTGGAAGAGCTGCTGCTAGCTGATCTGAGTGATGCTGTAGGCAGGTGCGCAATGGCCGCGGCCGCCCACTACACACGGAGAACAGTAAAAGACACTAAGTCAACAAAAATAACACTGTAGTTACAACAGAGTCTGGTATGGCACGGCACGGCCTTTTCACGCGCGGGTAGCGTAGTGTGTGTATCAGTGCGACTGCTCTCTGTGAACCATGTTCGGGATCTGATCAGGATCAAATGTGTGACGTAAAAGCTCTCAAAATCCTGAGTTTAGCAATCCGCCACTGCCGTGGCTGCATCTGATTTTGTGGGCATGTTCTTGGACGGGCTGGTGCGAGCTGGCGGGAACTCCCTGATGGCACGTAATGGCTGATCAGCTGTGATGGGCAGTGATTAAAGCGTATGATAAATGCTAAAAACCACTGCTGACGTCCTCAAGCTCTGCCCGTGTCGTCTCGGACTTGACGAAGAAACAGTCGATCGACTTGAACTGATTTTACACACTGCAGACAGTGTGATGTACGTACATGTTGAGCCCAACTGCTTCACTTCTAGTGCCGCCTTGATACAGACGGCTGCACTGGTACGAGCGGCGCACAAACTTTCAAAGCCACGCTGGCGGCGGGCGCCGTATTTCGCCATACGAGTGCTGCATTCGCTACATTGTGCTCTGCAATGTTTGCTTTCCTGCAACCTGCTAAACGTAGGAGTCCAATGTAGTGAGTCCTGCACAGGAGTCGCAGCAGTGTGCCCTGCCAGCACCACACAGCAGTGCAGCCCACAACTGTGCTCTGCAACTGCGCTGCAGCAACTCATGCTTCTTGGCAGGAAGCGTATCTGAACCCAGCAGCACAACAAAAAGAGAAGAGAGGGGTTACACGGTGTGTGCAGGCAGCTACACCGCAACAGACACCTGGATCAACAGAGCAGTGGCATGACTCAACCTGATAGCTGCTTCAAGCACCTTGCTAATTCATCGCGGCATGCCCTGGCGGCACAAGGGCAACCGCTTGAAGTCTCACACCTTTTGGTGGCATGTCCACAGCAGATATGTGACATCAATTTGTGTAGCCGCACGTATGCAATCACCACTCAGGGCCTGCACAAACCTGCCCTGCAGCATGCACACACGCCATTTTGCTTCGCAGCAGGCATACCGGCATGCGGCTGCTCTTGCGCCGAACCTCCTGCCATACAGCACCCTACTTGTCCCACTTCGACTTTTTAGTTGCTCCTGACAGCAGCGCATTTGCCAGCGCCTGTGCCTGTGCCTGCGCAGCCTCGACTTTCCTAGGATCTGGAGGCAGCATCTTGGGCGCTGCTGGCAGCCCAGACCCAGACCCAGCAGCAGCACCCCCACCTGATCCCGCCGCTGCTGCTGCTGCTGCTGCAGCTGACAGCCCGCCTGCCGCTCCTCCTGCTGCACCAGCGCTGGACTGCTGCTGCTGCCCGCTGCTTCGGAACTGCACCTCTGCACCGCGCATACGCTTGCGCTGCTGCAGCACTGCCGCTAACGCTGGCCACTTGTCCTCGTCTGGAATACCCTTTGGATCAAACACATCGACGCTGAGTGAGGAGCCGTACTGATCTAGGTGGTAGTACCGCACCATCTTCTCCAGAAAGTCGGGGTTCTGCCAGCGGCGGTTCTTGCGCAGCACGCTGACAAGGCTCTTGCCGGTCTGCATCTGCGTACGGTAGATGCTCTCTACACGGGCCTGCATGCTCTCACTGGGCTGACCGGGCGGAGCTTCCCGAAGCTCAGGGGGCAGTATCAGCCTTGCAGGATCAACTGCTGCTGCATCTGCCTCCGCATCTGCAGCAGTGCCATCCTCTGCTAGCCCCACTCCACCTGCTGCTGCTGTCCCATCAGGCGCCACATCAGTGCCCGCTGCTCCTGCAAGGCCCGCCTCGCCATGCGGTGGGCTGAGTCCCTCTAAAGGCGGTTCAGGGTTTGTGCTGGGCCCATCCATAACTCGCAGCGGCAGCGGCGGTGCAGGGTGATCTCCGTCGCTGTCTGCACCCTGCTGTTGCTGCTGCTGTTGTTGAGGTGTGCCTCCTGCTGCATCGACTGCTGCTGTTAGCTGGTCTGCTTTGCTGGGCGATGCCGAAGCTGCCCCTCCGAGCATGCCCAGCAGTGGTAAGGCCCCTGACGGGGAGCCTGTTACAGCGCAGGGCAGCAGACAAAGCAAAGCCAGCAAAGCTGAAGCCAGAGTCCACAAATCTAGCAGACCTGTGCATCAGTGTGTCCAGCTTTACGGGGCAACGTAGGTGGCTATGGAGTTGGGCTGTGGTGGTGTGCACACAGGAGTGACATGAGCGCTTGGAAGATGTAAGCAAATGCTGTGCAGACCGTAAACGAATGCCTCAGAGTTGATTGCGCAACACGTATCAAGTATCACTGCTATTTGTGTATGAGTGTTGTGTTGCATGACCATCGCCCAAGAGGTGAAGCTGGTTTGACGCTGCACATGCGCTGCAACTGCCTCAGCACCTGGCATAGCCAGATACGCCACGCACACAGCATAGTCAAGTGCCGCACACAGCTGTAAGTTTACTCGTTGCGTTTCATTCGTTGAGTCTGAACATGCTTTGCCTGCAAGCACATGCACAAGAGCCACATGCAGCAGATCACATGCAGCAAGACAGGGCTGCCACAACATCCTCCTGCAGCATCGCTGTCACAATCACATATGTTACTCCTCACCCTGCTGCTGCTCATCCAGTTCATCATCTTCGCTGCCGTAGCCACCTAGCAGGGCTCCTAAACCAGCCATGCTGGCTGTGGTATGCTCCTGCCCCTGCTCCTTTTGCTGCTGCTGCTGCTGCTGCTGCTGCTGCTGCTGCTGCTCCTGTCTGCTGCTGCTAGCTACGCTGCAAACACCACCCAAGGCAGTCACCCCAAAAGATTTTCAGCCTTGTCGTTGCGTGGCAATACCTGTGTCAGGTGACCGAAGGAAAGGCAGCGATTACTCAGCACCACCTCTGTCTGGCAAGAGCAGAGACGCGAGCAGCTATGTGTTGCGGTTGCACGTACAAATAGAAGCTTGAGTAAGTGCATACACCAAGATTGATCAATTGCAGCGGTCTGGGTGCCACGAAGAATGCGGACCGTGTGTCATAAGGTGGGTTGTTACCTAGTGTGATAGAAGGCAGCAATGCGCAAAAGCATGCAAAAGTGCAATGCAAGGCCACCACCGGATGAAAAGGATGCCCAGTAGTAGGATGACCGTATGTCACATGTCACTCTCCCTGCCACCTACCCACTACTGCCTGAGGTGTTCTTGGGTTACGGCTGAGGCACTGGAGTCATTCTGTCGTATGATGCAGAGCAACGATCACGTGCTGGACTGGCTAGAAGCCAGGGCAGTTGTCATCAGCCTGACCAGGCAGCACATAGTACTGTACTACTCGGGCCTGCTTTTGAGTTGATCGTTCACAGGAGTTCACCATGTCTAGGACTCCTGCCACAGGCAGCTTTGCTGCTATTGTAGCTAGCCAGGACTTCTCTGGCGCAGTGAAGGTGCTGGATGAGGCTATCGATGAGACCAAGCAGGACTACACTGCTGCGCAGTTCCGGCTGGTGCAGCTGCATCTCAACCGTGGCATGTGCAACCAGAGACTTCATCTGAACCGCAAGGCGCTTAAGGTACCAAAGCCACGCGCAACGATGTAGGAAAGCGCGAAATTGGTTTGCACTGCAGCTGCTACCTCGTCGCGTGGCAGCGCGCCCGTGATGCTTGTGATGCGATAGTTAGTTGCATACTGTGTTTGTGCTTGATCAAAGTTTGCGTGTATGCTGCCATGCAGGACTATGATGCTGTCCTAGCGCTCATGCCCAGCAGCGTCAATGCCCTGCTACGCAAGGGCCAGGTTCTGCAGTCATTGGGAAAGCAAGCTGTGAGTTGCGGAGTTGATTGAACAGACACTGCGCAGCCACCACCAGCCAGATCAGGCGTGAAGCAGGTGTATGCGTTGAGCAGGGTACAGCAATAGGGGCAGCAGCGGGTTTCTTACAGCAGAGTCAGCAGCCTTGCTGTATGTATGGGCAGTTTGCACAATTGTACGTGCAGCTGCAAGCGAGTATTCCAGTAGCTGAAGGGCGGCAGCAGAAGTACTGCCTGGGGTTTGCAGCAGGCGCTCTGATGTTGGTGGCTGGCATTTGCAGAAGCTGTATCTCCTGTAGAAGTTGTGCTTTGCTTATGCGCGACAAAACAAATAAGCTGAGCAACAGCAGGACTGCAGCAGCTGAGGTAGTTGTAAGGCAGTGTGCGCACATGCACAGCGGCATGTCTGCCTTGCAGCACAGCTTGCAGACGTCCAAGGTTGCTTGCAGGAATGCTTGCAGGACAATGTGTGTTGTGCTGTATGCTGCATGCAAGGGTCATTGAAAACAGAACAAGTTTCAATTCAGCTCAAAATACGAAACATCGCCTGCGTACGACAGCACAGCATGTCGTATCTTGCATCTTGGTGATAAATGGCTGAGTCGTGTTATCTTCTGCCTTGTGCCTTGCAGGAAGCGCGTGTAGTGTGGGAGGCAGCTGCCAGCCTTGCAGACCCGGCATCAGACTTAGAAGTCCTGCTGGAGATTCAGGCAGCACTTGCAGGAAACAACAGCAGCAGCAACCACACTCCAGCAGCAGCTCTCAGCTCACCACAGGCAGCGCCAGCAGCACCTGCCAACAGAACGGCAGCAGCAGCCGCCGCCGCCGAGGAGTGGGCCCCAGCTTCTGCGCCAGATGCTAAGCCCGTGGCAAATGGGGTGGCAGCACCAGCAGCAGAGGGCGCCAGCAGCAGCAGCCGTAGCAGTCCTCCCCTAGCGCCTGCTGGCCAAGCAGACGCTGGCACCGCAGCAGTGGCTGCTGCACCTGCAAGTACTAGCAACAGCAGCCAGCCGAAGTCAAAGATGGGTAAGGGCTTCTTTGGTAAGACCGCAGCAGTTGATGCCAGCAGCAGTTCAGCAGCCAAGGGCTCAACGACAGCTGGAGTTGCTGCTGTAAGCAAGGGTTTGGCAGCAACAGCAAAGGCCCAGCCTGTAAGCAGCAGCACCGCGCATAGCAGCGACAGCCGCGATGCTGTGGTTGAGATCGACTGTGCAGCAGAGCAGCAGCAGCAGCAGCAGCAGCAGGTGCAAGGCGTTGGTGGCGGTGCTGCTGCTGCTGGCAGCTTTGGTGCGCAGGTGCAGCAGATGGCACAGAACTCTGTGGCACTGCAGGTTGCTATCAATCAGGTGGGTTGTTGTTGCACATGCAATGTGATTGGTGGCTGCGTTGCATATGTACCATCGTCGCCGGAGTGGGAGTGTGTGACAAGGAATGCCTGCACGACTGTCTGTCGCAGCAGATGCTGCGGCCGCTGGTAATCAAGGGATTATTGCTCTATAGTCACCTTCAGTTGCAGAACAACACAAACCTGCACACCTGGCTCACCCGAACCTGCACGTGGAGTTGCTGTTTTCCCCTCCCTGAACTCCAGGCTGTTGACTGCACACATCTGCGCCCTTGCAATGAACCATGTATCGAGCATCCGCAACTGTACTATGCGTTGTTGTGTTGAGGCCATTCTATTCCTTGCCCCCCGCCTTGAGGCCTCATCATTCTGCTGGTGATCCGCGTGCACGACACTCCTGCAGATCAATGCTGGCCAGGTGGCGCAGGCGGAGGTGCTGCTGAACGGCATCCTGGAGAGCAACCCGGCTGACCTGTCAGCGCTGGTGGCGCGCGGCACAGCACGTGCGCTGGCGCGCAAGCTGAAGGAGGCGGTGGTGGACTTCAGCAAGGCCATCGAGATTGAGCCCAGGTGATTGGTTTGTGCTCGGGGGTGCTGTAGCAGAGCATGCGGTGCTCTAGCGCAAGCTGAAGCAGGCTTAGGTGAATGAAGGCAGAAGGCTGTAGAGCTTCGGCAAAGATGGACACACTAGTTTTGAACTGGAAGTTGCTGCAGCAGAGCCTTTGGTGTGGGAGTGTCAGTTGGGGACAGCAGCTGCAGAGTGCAGTAAGCCTTGCGGACTCGCAAGGCTTTCTGCACTCTGCAGCCGCTGTCCCCAGCTGGCACTGCCACTTCAAAGGCTCTGCTGCAGCAAATTCCAGTTGTGCGGCAGGCGGCAGGCCATGCACCCTGCTATTTGTACATGTCACCTGTCGGCAAGTGCGGGGCCGTGAATCACACACATCTGCAGCATTGGTGGGTTGCGGCTCTACATGTGCACTGGCACTGGCGCACACGATGGAAGCGGCTGTCAACATCCTCATGCGCTGCTGTTGCTAGACTACTTTTCCCGCGCAACACGGCATGTCTCACATGCGGCTCTCCCTGGGCAAATATTCTCCTCCACAAAGCCTGCATGGCAACCTCACTTGGAGCTCACCCTGTGGTGTGCGCCGCCCTGCATCCTGGCATGCGCTGGTCGCATGTGCCAGGTACCCGGACACCTACAAGCGCCGCGGCCAGGCCAGGTCGGCGCTGGGCGACGTGCAGGGTGCGCTGGATGACCTGGACAAGGCCGCCAAGCTGCTGGGGGAGCTGCCTGGCGCCGCCGACGGGGCAGGAGGGCCAGCAGAGTGCTACGCAGGTGTGCGGTCTGTCCCTGCTGTGCATGTAGATATCCTGCAAACGCTACAAGGTTTGGGGTGGGTCCACTTCAGCCAGCACCGGGTTAATCAGCAGCATCAACGGCATCAGCCGTAAATGCAACGGCGTGCAGCCCTGCGCACTGCTGTGCCTCCTGCTCCTGTGCACGCACAATGTTGTGTGGTGCAGCACAGCTGCGCTGCCTAGTCCCGTGTTATGTACTGCACCATGCTCTGCTGTGTTGGTGGTGTGCGCAGACACAACATGCTTGCAGGTTGTCGAGTGCGACGTACGCTGCCTCAGCAGCACCATATGATCAAGTGGTTCCCCTTCATCCTATGCTACAAACACAGGCTGCACAAGTGGCTGATGCAATGCTCCTTGTGCTTCCACTTCGTTTGCTGCGCAGAGCGCGGCATGCTGTACCAGAAGCAGCGGGACTACCGCAAGGCAGTGAAGGAGCTGGCCAAGGCCACTGAGCTGGACGCAACCAACGCACAGGTGCGTGGTGCCCACAGTCACCGCAGCTGCGCATGGTTGGGAGGCCTCGGCTGTGCGCCTACAGCGCGTGCACGTCATGATGTGGGGCAGGCTGCAGTGTATGCCGCTGCAGCGACTAACCTGCCGTCAACCTCGCCTCCCTCAACCACTTGTTCAAGCGCTACTTCTGTCAGACCTGGCTTGACCTGCTGATGCGCGTGCGGCATTTGAACCCGCGTTAGCCACTGCGATCTGTCACCTTCCGGCTGTAAGCGCTGAGCCACCCACATGGGCCTGGGGCATGCGGCCATGGCTGATGCAATTGCGAGGTGGCTGCAACAGATGTGGCTGATGGCTGCTGACAGCTGCATCCTCTGTGACCCTTCGCTGCACATGTGAGGTGGCTGCAACAAATGTGGAGGATAGCTGCTGACATACCCTCTGGACGTTTCGCTGCAGGCCTGGAACTATCTGGGCCTGGCGCGCGTGTCCATGGGCGACATCCGCGACGGCTGCAGGGCTTACGAAAAGGCCATCGAGCTGGCGGGAGAGATGAAGGAGGCCTGGCTCAACCTGGGGCAGGCGCTCAAGGAGGAGGGCAGGGTGAAGGAAGCGGAGCGTGCACTGACCAAGGTATGCATCCGGGTCCGTGACGCACGTTTTCCAGGAGGTACGTGTGTTGCGCCAGTAATACAAGTTGTGTTTGACAATTCTGTTTGCTGCTACATGTTTGTGCGTCAATGGTATGATGCACATGCCAGAACTGTCACTGCTGCTGCTGCTGCTGCTGCAGGCCATGACCGCTGCTGATGGTGCCGCGTGCTTGGCAGCGTACCGGCTGCTGGCGACGATGCGGCAGGGCCAGGGCCGGCAGGCAGATGCCATCAAGGTGCTGGACAAGGCGCTAGGGTCCAGCGCGAGGACCAGGTGGGGCTTTGGGTTTAGGTTTGGGTGCTACAAGTGCAACCTTCCCAGTAGGAAGCATGCTGCGTGTCGAGTCGCTGCGCTTTTTTGTGCATTGTGCTTTGGTCTGCCCTGCTGTGCTACTGCTACCATCATTGCGCGCGGAGCTCTACCTGATGCGCCTTCTGCTGACCATGTTTTCTGCTGTTGTCAGCTGCTTATGCCGCGGCTGCTTTGTGGTCGTGTGGTTGGCATTGTTGCATTGCATGACGTGCCTGCCATGCTCGTGGTCAGCTACTTCACTCTGAGCCCTCTGAGCACTCTGGTGCTGGCGCTGCTGCTGCTGTTGTTGCTGTGCACACAACTGCCTTGGGGCATCCCTCTCCGTGTCGCGCGCAGCGTGTGGAGCTGCTGTACATGCGTGGCATCTGCTACCACGCGCTGGGCTATGCGCGGCAGGCTGTGGCTGACTACGAGGCCTGCATGAACTGTAAGCCGCGCCAGGATGAAGGCCCTGCAGGAGAGGAGAGCCGGTGGGTTGCCACCCTGCATAGGCCTCTCCTGCATTGTCGCCTTTGATGCGCCTGGCATGGTCATGCTCTGGATTTCCAGACGGACCTCACCACCCAGCTATGTTGAAGGCCTGCTGCCAGTCGCTCATGGTAGGTTGTCCTAGTTACACAGCTCACTTGGCTGCTGGCTGCTGCTGGCTGCTGCTGTTGCTCCCCCCTTGCTTGCAACGACCTTGCTGTCCTGCAGCATGTTCCAGTTCCTGAGCTTCTACCAGCGTGAGATGTCGCTGTTCACCGCGCACAACCTGGACAGGAAGGCGGCAGACTTCTGCCTGGACTCAGAGCTGACGCCGCTGTTCAAGGTGCGGCCAGCCGAATGATCACAGACGCAGAGGCCTTCGGTGCAGCTGTTTTCGTGGCTGGCTGGCTGCCTGCATGTCTGCTGCCTGTCCGCATCATCAAATGCACCCCCAATCTCCGTTTGCAGAGGATGGCTGAGGTTGTGGTCCGCGCTGCTCATTGTTGCTGCTGTCCGCTGTCCTCCCAGCCCCTCCCCGCCTGCCTGTATGTTATCTGTGGCACTACCTTGTCATGCGCGTCCCTAACCCTCCGTCTGCTAGCTGAGCCCCTGGTTCCCTGGCCCGGCGCTGTCCACCGCTGCTCATGCGGCTGCTGCGGTGCAAACAGGAGTGCTGGTGCAAGAAGGGCGCACCAAGCCCGGAGCTCTTCACTGCGTACAAGCTGCAGGCAGCTCTGCCGTCAGAGCGCAGCAGCAGCGGCCAGGGCAGCAGCAGCGGCGGTGCAGATGCTGAGCAGGTGGCAGCGCTGACAGCTGCTGCTGACGTGATCGGGCAGCTGCTGCAGAAC
>JACERP010001364.1:0-21881 GCA_014080715.1 Scenedesmus sp. NREL 46B-D3 | reverse complement strand
GATTGACAGCAGCAAGTTCCACATTGTGGAGGCTGGGCTCAAGTGCGCCCAGGGCAAGTGCATTGTCAACTCCATCAGCCTGAAGGAGGGAGGCCAAGTTCAAGGAGCAGGCCACCATCGTCAAGAACCACGGAGCTGCCGTGGTGGTGATGGCCTTTGACGAGACCGGCCAGGCTGCAGGCTTTGAGGACAAGGTGCGCTTGTAACACAATTCCCTTTGCTTAGCAATTTGGGTAGTGCTTTGGCATCTGTCGTCACAGCAATGTTGGCAAAGTGGCAAGCTGCAGCTGCCGTTGCTGCTTTGTTGTGTGCACATCGTTGAGCAGCAATTGCAACTACATTTGCGCAGGCACACATGCAGATACCCTGACCACTTGAGGCTGGTACAGCTGGTGCAAGGCCCCACAGACCTCCACACCACCAACTGACCATGTACAGCACACTTCTTGCGCTGAACTTCTGGGGATGTGCTGCATACTGCTCTCACTGTTGCTTGCATGCAGATCAGCATGTGCTGCCGTGCGTACCGCATCCTGGTGGAGGAGGTGGGCTTCAACCCGCAGGACATCATCTTTGACCCCAACATCCTCACCGTGGGCACCGGCATGTCTGAGCACAACAACTACGCGGTGGACTTCATCCAGGCTACCAGTGAGATCAAGCGGCTGTGCCCCGGCTCTAAGATCAGCGGCGGCGTGTCCAACATTGCCTTCTCTTTCCGCGGCAACGAGGCCGTCCGCCGCGCCTTCCACAGCGCGTTCCTGCACCACGCCTGCAGGGCGGGCATGGACATGGGCATCGTCAACGCGGCACAGGTGCTGTTGGTTGTCTGCTTGGTCATTATGCTTTTCAGCATGTGTGTTCATACAGGACACTCTGAGCGTCATCACCAATCCAGAGCAACCAAAGCAACCTGAGCCGTTGCTGTGTTGCTGGTTGTGCGTGTCCTGAAGTGATAGCTTACCGTAGCTGTTCTGATGTTTCCTGCACAGACTGCTGCCATCTCGTAAACATGCACACACCTGGCCGTTGCTCTCTGAGTAGCCAGCGCCTCAGCTGCTTGCTGACGCGCCATTGGATGTTTGCACTTTTAATGCTTTGGTGCGCATGCTCTCTGCAGGTTCAGGAGGATGAGTACAGCAAGATTGACAAGGAGCTGCTCACCTACGTGGAGGATGTCTTGCTCAACCGGCGTCAGGATTCCACGGAGCGCATGCTGGAGTATGCAGCCACCCTCGAGCCCAAGTGCAAGCCCACGGCTGTGCGCAAGCTGGGGGAAGCAGCGGCTGGCCCAAGCTCACGCCCAAGCTCAATCCCATCCCTGACGGTTTTGACCCGCTGGCTCCGCCTGCTGACCTGCCACCAGTGCCCAGCTACACACCACGCGCTGACCCGCTAGAGTGCTCTCCTGCCTTTGAGCAGCTGGAGTCGCTGATGAAGCAGCGCATCATCTTCATTGATGGCGCCATGGGCACCATGATCCAGCGCTTCAAGCTGCAGGAGGAAGACTTCCGCGGGGAGCGCTACGCCAACCACAGCCACGAGCTCAAGGGCAACAACGACATCCTGGTCATCACCCGGCCAGATGTGATTGAGGACATCCACATGCAGTACCTCAACGGCGGCGCTGACATCATCGAGACCAACACCTTCAACGGCACCACCATCAGCCAGGCAGACTACGAGCTGCAGGTAGGGTGCTACTGTGGTGCTTGTTGCTATTGCCTGGAAACTGCACCACATCTTTGCAGCATGCGCAGCTGCTGAGTTTTGCATGCGCCACACAGTTGTGACACTTTGGGCTTGCAGCTGCAGCTGGTATGGCAGTCTTTTGGTGCTTGCAGACAACACAAGTCACCGGTGTCGGCTGCATTGCTGTAAATGCTCTTGTTGCAACATCATGCATGTCAATGCTTCAGCAAAACATTCAGGATCATGCATTGGCAGCTGCACTGTGCAGTGTTCTTTGGCGTGCCTGGCTCTTTTCTTTGAGATATGCAGTGTTCTCATGGACGTTTGATACCTCAGTGTGCCAGGCACCATGTGGTTAGCCTGCCTGCACTTGCACCTCTGCGCTTGTTGTTACTGTGTGCTGTGGCCTGAAGCTTGCTCACATGTCTTCTGCCTTGCGCCTGCTGTCTGCCGCAGGACCCTGCGGAGGTGTTCCTGATCAACAAGAGCGCCGCCGAGCTGGCCAAGAAGGCCACCGCCGCCTACATGGCCGCGCACCCGGGCGAGCTCAAGTTTGTGGCCGGGGCTGTGGGCCCCACCAACAAGACGCTCAGCGTGTCGCCCTCCGTGGAGAACCCGGCCATGCGCGGCATCACGTATGATGAGGTGGTGGACGCCTACTACGGGCAGCTGCAGGGCCTGTACGCGGGCGGCGTGGACCTGTTCCTGGTGGAGACCATCTTTGACACCCTCAACGCCAAGGCTGCCGTGTACGCGCTGGAGAAGTTCTTTGCGGACATGGGCGTGCGCATCCCCGTGTTCATCAGCGGCACCATCGTGGACAACAGCGGGCGCACGCTGTCTGGCCAGACCAACGAGGCCTTCTGGAACAGCATCAGCCACGCCAAGCCCATGGCTGTCGGCCTGAACTGCGCGCTGGGTGCCACCGACATGAAGAAGTACATCGCCAACCTGAGCGCGTGCGCTGACTGCTTTGTGTTCTGCTACCCCAACGCTGGGCTGCCCAACGCCATGGGCGGCTACGACCAGAAGGGCCCTGAGATGGCTGAGGAGATCAGGCCCTTCTGCGAGGAGAACCTGGTCAACGCCATCGGCGGCTGCTGCGGCTCCACGCCAGAGCACATCGCAGCCATTGCAGGTGGGTGTGCAATGGGGCTGTGGAGCAGTCAGGACCGGCAACTGTTTTGTCAAGGCTGCAGCAAGGGAAGGAGGTGGTCATGTGCCTCAAAATGCTGCTCGTCAATGCTTTTGCTATTGTGGCATCAGGCTGCTGCGAGTGTCAACAAATTGACAGGTATGGGCATGCAGCTGTGTTTGCCTGTGCTATTTCTGGCTCACTGCAACTTGCTGTGCTCGTAAGTGTGCTCACTACAACCTGCATGCCCGACTCTGCCTTCTGTTTTGTTTGCAAAACAATGCAGCCATGGCCAGCGCCTACCCTGCGCGGCCGCTGCACGAGGTGGAGCCGCTGATGCGCATCAGTGGCCTGGAGCCGCTGAACTACCAGCCTGACGCCGCCAACATGCGCAGCACCTTCCTCAACCTCGGGGAGCGCTGCAACGTGGCCGGCTCCATCATGTTCAAGAAGGCCGTCATCAACAACGACTACGACACGGCGCTGGGCATCGCGCTGAAGCAGGTGCAGCAGGGCGCGCACGTGCTGGACATCAACATGGACGACGGCCTGATCGATGGCGTGGCAGCCATGACCAAGTTTGTCAACCTGTGCATCGCAGGTGGGTGGCGGCGGTCTGATTGTGCGAACAGCCTTTCGGAAAAACACCAGCCCCAAACCCATTCGCTTGTGACAGCAGCTAGCATAAGCTGTAACAAGTACCTCATCAATCGCATGTCACGATCAGCAGGAAAGTTCAGGCTGGTGCCATCACCATCCTGTGGGTTGTGCCTGGACAGTTGGCTGTCAGGAAGAGCTGATCCACCGCCGCAATCATGTGTCTGGTTGTTGGTGAGTAGGCTTCAGATGCTTTGCATGTCAATGCTGCAAGTAATAGGAACATGCTGACAACATGCTGCTGCTGCTGCTGCTGCCACTGCCGACACCGCCTGCTGCTTGCCCCTTGCAGACCCCGAGATCAGCCGCGTGCCGTTCATGATTGACAGCAGCAAGTTCCACATTGTGGAGGCTGGGCTCAAGTGCGCCCAGGGCAAGTGCATCGTCAACTCCATCAGCCTGAAGGAGGGCGAGGCCAAGTTCAAGGAGCAGGCCACCATCGTCAAGAACCACGGAGCTGCCGTGGTGGTGATGGCCTTTGACGAGTCCGGCCAGGCTGCAGGCTTTGAGGACAAGGTGAGTGGGTTGGATTGGGCCAGCACTTCATTTCCAACTTGAGGGTTATTGCAAGCACAGCTGTAATGGTCAATTGATCTCACATTTACACATACACATGGCATCACCGCTGGGACATCACCACATTATTCAGCAAAATAATATGTGCTGATGACATCATCTTTTCTGCTGCACCACGCCTTGGAAAGCTCTGAGCGGTTACTCACCTGCAGGGCTATGTGCAAGTAGCTTCTGTCACAGTACAGCACTTGTGTACCTCAGCTGGCACTGGCCAGAACCTGCTACCATAGTGGCAGCTGCATGTGACGCTGTCACAACTGCATGCTCATGTGCTTGGTGTCAACATTGGGCTTCCTTTCGGGTGTGTGACCGCTGTCTCCTGCAGATATCTGAATTCTTACCGTGGCCCTTTTGTGTTGTGCTGCATACTTGCTCTCACTGTTGCTTGCATGCAGATCAGCATGTGCTGCCGTGCGTATCGCATCCTGGTGGAGGAGGTGGGCTTCAACCCGCAGGACATCATCTTCGACCCCAACATCCTCACCGTGGGCACCGGCATGTCTGAGCACAACAACTACGCGGTGGACTTCATCCGCGCCACCCGCGAGATCAAGCGGCTGTGCCCCGGGGCCAAGATCAGCGGCGGCGTGTCTAACATCGCCTTCTCCTTCCGCGGCAACGAGGCCGTCCGCCGCGCCTTCCACAGCGCATTCTTGCACCACGCCTGCAGGGCGGGCATGGACATGGGCATCGTCAACGCGGCACAGGTGCTTGGTTGTTGGGGTTGGCGTGTCAGCATAGCAGCATCATAGTTGGGAGTTCACTGGGGCTGGGTGCTTCGTGTCAGCACGTGTGCACATGCTGCACATGTGGATGGTTGTTACAGTGCATGTCACAACATGTCAACTTCCAGCACTGAGACACTGATGTGGCAGAGTGCTCAACTCACATGTGTGCATGCTGTGGAACCTGCCCATGCTGTCCCGCGCTGCTGCAGGTCAAGGAGGATGAGTACAGCAAGCTTGACAAGGAGCTGCTGGAGTTTGTGGAGGATGTGCTGCTGAACCGTTGCGAGAACGCCACAGAGCGCATGCTGGAGTATGCAGCCACCCTGGAGCCCAAGTGCAAGCCCACAGCTGTGCGCAAGCTAGCTGATGCGGCTGGCCCCAAGCTCACGCCCAAGCTCAATCCCATCCCTGTTGGGTTTGACCCGCTGGCTCCGCCTGCTGACCTGCCACCAGTGCCCAGCTACACACGACGCGCTGACCCGCTGCAGTGCTCTCCTGCCTTTGAGCAACTGGAGTCGCTGATGAAGCAGCGCATCATCTTCATTGATGGCGCCATGGGCACCATGATCCAGCGCTTCAAGCTGCAGGAGGAAGACTTCCGCGGGGAGCGCTACGCCAACCACAGCCATGAGCTCAAGGGCAACAACGACATCCTGGTCATCACCCGGCCAGATGTGATTGAGGACATTCACATGCAGTACCTCAACGGCGGCGCTGACATCATCGAGACCAACACCTTCAACGGCACCACCATCAGCCAGGCAGACTACGAGCTGCAGGTCGGCAGCAGGTGGTTGGTCACGCTGCATGCACAACTGGCTGTTGCTTATGAGTGGGGTGTGGGCGTGTGCTGCTGTGCAGCTGGTGCGTGTTGTCCCTTGCTTGAGTCGTACATGTGAGCAGGCGGTGCTTGCTACATGCAAGTTCCCAATGCTGGTAGTGCCTTGATGCGCTGCCAGAACTGGTGACGTTTCTGGTGATGTTCTGTTGACATTTACGCCATTTCTGACATTCCC
This sequence comes from Scenedesmus sp. NREL 46B-D3, assembly GCA_014080715.1. Lineage (NCBI taxonomy): Eukaryota > Viridiplantae > Chlorophyta > Chlorophyceae > Sphaeropleales > Scenedesmaceae > Scenedesmus > Scenedesmus sp. NREL 46B-D3. The sequence goes on along the minus strand of JACERP010001364.1, from coordinate 16,077 downwards.
GCCGTTTCTGCTGTCTGCCATTTCTGCTGTCTACGCTCATTGTGCAGGACCCTGCCGAGGTGTTCCTGATCAACAAGAGCGCCGCCGAGCTGGCCAAGAAGGCCACCGCCGCCTACATGGCCGCGCACCCGGGCGAGCTCAAGTTTGTGGCCGGGGCTGTGGGCCCCACCAACAAGACGCTCAGCGTGTCGCCCTCCGTGGAGAACCCGGCCATGCGCGGCATCACGTATGACGAGGTGGTGGACGCCTACTACGGGCAGCTGCAGGGCCTGTACGCGGGCGGCGTGGACCTGTTCCTGGTGGAGACCATCTTTGACACCCTCAACGCCAAGGCTGCCGTGTACGCGCTGGAGAAGTTCTTTGCGGACATGGGCGTGCGCATCCCCGTGTTCATCAGCGGCACCATCGTGGACAACAGCGGGCGCACGCTGTCTGGCCAGACCAACGAGGCCTTCTGGAACAGCATCAGCCACGCCAAGCCCATGGCTGTCGGCCTGAACTGCGCGCTGGGTGCCACCGACATGAAGAAGTACATCGCCAACCTGAGCGCGTGTGCTGACTGCTTTGTGTTCTGCTACCCCAACGCTGGGCTGCCCAACGCCATGGGCGGCTACGACCAGAAGCCCCCTGAGATGGCTGAGGAGATCAGGCCCTTCTGCGAGGAGAACCTGGTCAACGCCATTGGCGGCTGCTGCGGCTCCACGCCAGAGCACATCGCAGCCATCGCAGGTGGGTGGGCATGGGGAATAGGAGCTGCCACAAGCAGCATCAGCACCGTGTTGTGCAAAGCTTCACACCAAGAGCAATCAGGCGGATGTAAGGTCGCTCCCTGCATCGCTTGCCATGCCTCTCAGAAACCTGATGATTGCAGCAGAGCATTATGCAGGAGGTAGTGTCACACCTTCAGCTGGCATGTGAACGTCAAATCTGGTGCCTAAGTATTGATGCATCTGTGCCGATGCATCAAGCTGGGGTGTGCTTGCCTGTGTTCCCTTGTCTACAATTTCTGTGTTCTACTTTCAGCCATGGCCAGCGCCTACCCTGCGCGGCCGCTGCACGAGGTGGAGCCGCTGATGCGCATCAGTGGCCTGGAGCCGCTGAACTACCAGCCTGACGCCGCCAACATGCGCAGCACCTTCCTCAACCTCGGGGAGCGCTGCAACGTGGCCGGCTCCATCATGTTCAAGAAGGCCGTCATCAACAACGACTACGACACGGCGCTGGGCATCGCGCTGAAGCAAGTGCAGCAGGGCGCGCACGTGCTGGACATCAACATGGACGACGGCCTGATCGATGGCGTGGCAGCCATGACCAAGTTTGTCAACCTGTGCATTGCAGGTGGGTGGCGGCAGTCTGCTTGCAGCTGTGACAAGTATCTTATCAATCACATGTGACGATCAGCAGGGGAGTTCAGGCTGGCGAATTGAAGCTGCCATCACCATCCTGTAGGTTGTGTTTGCACTGTTGGCTGTCAGGAAGAGCCTTGCCCCCGCAAGCATGGTACTGCATCTAGTAGTTGGTGTCTGGGCGTCAAAAGCTTCGCATGTTGATGCTGCAAGTAATAGGCACATGCTGACAACACACTGCTGCTGCTTTCACTGCCGACACCGCCTGCTGCTTGCCCCTTGCAGACCCCGAGATTAGCCGCGTGCCGTTCATGATTGACAGCAGCAAGTTCCACATTGTGGAGGCTGGGCTCAAGTGCGCCCAGGGCAAGTGCATCGTCAACTCCATCAGCCTGAAGGAGGGCGAGGCCAAGTTCAAGGAGCAGGCCACCATCGTCAAGAACCACGGAGCTGCCGTGGTGGTGATGGCCTTTGACGAGACCGGCCAGGCTGCAGGCTTTGAGGACAAGGTGAGTGGGTTGGATTGGGCCAGCACTTCATTTCCAATTTGAGGGTTATTGCAAGCACAGCTGTAATGGTCAATTGATCTCACACTTACACATATACATGGCATCACCGCTGGGACATCACCACATTATTCAGCAAAATAATATGTGCTGGTGACATCATCTTTTCTGCTGCACCACACCTTGGAAAGCTCTGAGCGGTTACTCACCTGCAGGGCTATGTGCAAGTAGCTTCTGTCGCAGTACAGCACTCGTGTACATCAGCTGGCACTGGCCAGAACCTGCTACCATAGTGGCAGCTGCATGTGATGCTGTCACAACTGCATGCTCATGTGCTTGGTGTCAACATTGGGCTTTCTTTCGGGTGTGTGACCGCTGTCTCCTGCAGATATCTGAATTCTTACCGCGGCCCTTCTGGGATGTGCTGCATACTTGCTCTCACTGTTGCTTGCATGCAGATCAGCATGTGCTGCCGTGCGTACCGCATCCTGGTGGAGGAGGTGGGCTTCAACCCGCAGGACATCATCTTCGACCCCAACATCCTCACCGTGGGCACCGGCATGTCTGAGCACAACAACTACGCGGTGGACTTCATCCGCGCCACCCGCGAGATCAAGCGGCTGTGCCCCGGGGCCAAGATCAGCGGCGGCGTGTCTAACATTGCCTTCTCCTTCCGCGGCAACGAGGCCGTCCGCCGCGCCTTCCACAGCGCGTTCCTGCACCACGCCTGCAGGGCGGGCATGGACATGGGCATCGTCAACGCGGCACAGGTGGGTGGGCAGAGAACCAGCACGGTTTCCCAGCTTGGTGCGCAGGAACACATGCTTTAGATGCAGGCCCGGTGCTTGTGGCTGCTTCTAGCACCTCTTGTCCCATTTTTACATGAGTGGTGTCTGTTGACAGGGTGCAGGGCAGATCATAGAACATGTCCTGGTATCTGTGATGCTCTGTAGGAGTGGTTGTTGCTGCCATGCCACGCTGCGCCATGTCACGGCCGACCCTGTCTGCGGAACCTGCGGTCCTGCTCGCATGCATGCAGGTCAACGAGGACGTGTACAGCAAGATTGACAAGGAGCTGCTGGAGATGGTGGAGGATGTGCTGCTCAACCGCTGCGACAACGCCACGGAGCGCATGCTGGAGTACGCAGCCACCCTGGAGCCCAAGTGCAAGCCCACTGCGGTGGTCAAGAAGGGCGGCGCGACCGGCGCTGCTGGCGGCACCAAGAAGGCTGCGGATGCTTGGCGCAGCCTGCCTGTTGAGAAGCGCATTGAGCACTCGCTGGTCAAGGGCATCGACGAGTTTGTGGTGGCTGATACTGAGGAGGCGCGCTCCAGTGGGCGCTACACCAGGCCGCTGCAGGTCATCGAGGGCCCGCTCATGGAGGGCATGAACGTGGTGGGAGACCTGTTTGGTGCCGGCAAGATGTTCCTGCCACAGGTGGGTTGGTGTGGGCGCTGGAGTGGTGGGCGGGCAGTTGGTGATGTTCCTTGTGGTTGTGGTTGGGCTGAGCCAGGGTGCTTGTACTGCTGGCAGATGTTCAGCTAGTGACAAAGCTGGTTGCACCTGCGGTTTGTGAGCTTCAGGACATCAGCAAGCTGTCAGCCAGTTGCAGGTGGCCCTAGTGCCCTGTGGTGCTTGCCTGGTACATGGCGGCATTGCCTGCGTGACAAGGATGTTGGCAATCGCCCTGTCTTCCTGTGCTGTGGGCTGCACATCAGCCCAAGCCCTGCAACGCCCATGCTTGCATGTCATGCAACTTATAACTGCCCACTCATGGTTGCTGCACCTCCTGCCATGCTTGCCCTGGAATGCATCGCTGCTGCCAGGTCATCAAGTCGGCGCGCGTCATGAAGCGTGCCGTGGGCCACCTCATCCCCTTCATCGAGGAGGAGAAGCGCAGGATGGGCGGCGACATGTCCGTGGAAAGCAACGCAGGCGTGTTTGTCATCGCGACAGTGAAGGGCGATGTGCACGACATTGGCAAGAACATTGTGGCGGTGGTGCTGGGCTGCAACAACTTCAAGGTGAGGGCTGCAGCGTGTGAGCTGCTGAGGTCAAAGTTTGGTTGGGCGCTGCCACCTGCTGGCTGTGCTGCCGTTGTCCAATGCACTTGTACCGACTGCGGTTGGGCCTTGCTGCTGATGAACTGCTGCGAGTGCAGCCAGCGTGCGCTCCTCCTGCTTAGCACACAGCTGGTGGCCGACGGGTGCGGCAGTTCTGTTCTGAGCACCCTCGTCTGCACGCTCAGCCGTTTGCAGTGCTCACAGTACACACCCAGCTCTATGCATGCATGCTGGCAGGCATCCTGCGCACCACGCTGGCGTAAGCCTGCTTGCAGTGGCATTGCTGGCTGGCTGGCTGGCTGGCTGGCTGGCTGGATTGCTGACGACCTGGCACTGCCTGCTGTGCTGCCTCAGGTGATTGACCTGGGCGTGATGACGCCCTGGGACAAGATCCTGGATGCAGCAGTAGAGCACAAAGCTCATGTGATTGGCCTGTCAGGACTCATCACACCCAGCCTGGACGAGATGGTCACAGGTAAGAGCAGCAGCAGCAGCGGCAGCAGGAGCAACAGCATGGGTAAACACAGCAAGGGAGGCGCAGCAGGGGCGTGGTGCTGTCAATCGAAGCCTGAACAGTGGAGACACATAGTTCGCAGCACAATGCACTCGCTGATGTCTTGCAGCTTGCAGGATCAGAGCTGTTATGTGTTGGCCCGCTTGTTGCTAACGTGATTGCCCACTCGCATCAGCTGTCAACTGCCAGTTGGGTTGCATCATTGGGCATCTGCCATGGTGTGCTGCAAACCGCGTCGCAGCTGTGCCAATGTGCCGCAGTGCGGTCCTGTGCCTGTGGCTGCGCGTTCAACCAGTGCTTCAAACAAGGTCACTTTTTCGCCACATGCTTCCTGCTCTACCGCAGTGGCCAAGAAGATGGAGGAGCGCGGCATCAAGACGCCGCTGCTGATTGGAGGCGCCACCACCAGCAAGATGCACACGGCGGTCAAGATCGCGCCAGCCTACAGCGGCCCTGTGGTGCACGTGCTGGACGCCAGCCGCAGCGTGCCCGTGGTGCAGGCCCTGGTGGACAAGAACCTGCAGCAGCGCCAGGAGTTTGTCGACGAGGTGGCGGAGCAGTACGCGGAGCTGCGGGATGAGTTCTATGCAGGGCTGGAGGACAGGAGGTGAGCGCTGCTGCATCGGAAAGGGGCTCGGGCGCAGGCTCGGGGTGTGGAATGGTGTGTGTTCAAGTGTGTGAGAGTGGGCGTCAGGCTGCGGGGAGTAGATACTTGACAAGCCGCTGCTTGACACTTTGTCCATTGTCGAGCACTTTCCCTATACTATGGGCTACTTACGTACAGCAAGGGGCTTGCGGCAGCGCCCTGCTTATCTGCAGGCACCCGTCACTGGCTCAGGTGTAGGGTGACGCACTGCGACATGCAAGGGCTAGCTCCATGGCTTCGCATTGGTAGCCTGCCACGTTTCCACCGCTCATCCGAATGCTCTTACCCACCTGCAGGTACCTGACCCTGGCTCAGGCGCAGGACAAGGCGCTGCGGGTGGACTGGTCCGACCCCATCAACAAGCCGGTGCGACCCTCGTTCCTGGGCGCCAAGGCCTTCATGAGCTTCCCCATTGAGGAAGTGCTGGAGTACATCGACTGGAACCCCTTCTTCCAGGTGAAGCAGGAGACGCGTGCGGCTGTCAGCGTTTGTGCGTCACAGCTGCTGCCTGTCTTCGTCCGGCGTGTGCCTGCCTCCTCTGTTGATGCAAGCATCACTCCCTGTAGGCAGCAGCTGGACAGCTGCTTCTCCAGTCACATCCACCCCAAGCTCACCAGCAGCATACACTGCACCTTGCATCCACTATCATAAGCTTACACAAGCACTGCCGGGCCCCTCTGCGATGCACCGGCTCGGCGGGCTGCAGGTGTGGCAGCTGCGTGGGCGCTACCCCAACCGCGGCTACCCCAAGATCTTCAATGACGCCACGGTGGGCTCTGAGGCGCGCAAGCTGTTTGAGGAGGCGCAGGCCATGCTGGCCGACTTCACGGCCAACAAGCTTGTGAGGCTAAACGGCATCGTGGGCTTCTACCCAGCCAACTCGGTCGGGGACGACGTGGAGGTGCGGGCAGTGTGCAGCAAGTAAGCCAAAGGTATAAAGGCTTTAGTTTGCGAAGCAAACTAAAGGGAAAAAGAATGAATTATTGTATAGAAAAAAAATTCACCTTCCGAAGGAAATGTTTCTTACCGAGCAGCAACAGCAGCGCTACCGCGTGTGTGGTTATGCATCGCAATATGAGCAGGAGATGAGGAGAGTACATTGTGCCTACATGTGCCTTCAGTCGCTTGGGTCTTGGGGTGGTTATACACACCAGCAAACTGCACGCACACGCTTGATGCGCAGTGGGTCAGGAAGGACCGCGCAACTGTGTGCGCCTTGCCACAGCAGCTGCAAGCTGCCTGGCGCGCCCCAACCCGCCGCGTGCGTTTCGTATTCCCTGCAGGTGTACGAGGATGAGACCTGCAGCTCTGTGCGTGGCAAGTTCTTTGGTCTGCGCCAGCAGGCCGAGAAGGATGCGGACAACGAGCCATACATGTGTGTCAGCGACTTTGTGGCTCCCAAGGGCAGCGGCCTGGTGGACTACATCGGCATGTTTGCCTGCAGCGCTGGTCATGGCCTGGAGGAGGTGCGTGGCGGCAACGCTGGCACTTGGTTCCTGGCTGTTGCCGGATGTCACTCTGGCCACCTTGGAGCGGGTCTCCGTGCTGTTCAGTGCTAGGGAGTTGATTGTCGCAGTGCATTGCAGAAGAGTGCCACGGCAGCATCAGACCTGGCAGCATGCATACATGCATGTGCACAGCATGCGCACAAGACGGAGCTGCAGCAGCTGTATCGGCATCTGCACGGTCATACCTGCCGGATGCATCTTCCAGTCCCCTGGGCCCTGCTGCCGCGCTGCCGCTCGCGCGTGCCCTCCAACGCGCAGGTCGTTGCTGGCTTCAAGGCGGCCGGCGACGACTACAGCTACATCATGGCCGAGGCGCTGGCCGACAGGCTGGCGGAGGCGTACGCGGAGAAGCTGCACGAGATGGTGCGCCGCGAGCTGTGGGGCTACGCGCCCGACGAGGCCCTCAGCGTGGACGACATGCTCAAGGTCAAGTACCAGGTGAGGGCCAGGCCAGGCAGGCGCGGGCTGTGCCAGGGTGCAGCTCCGGGGCGCTGGCGAATGGACTCGCAGCAGCGCGCCATTGGCTGTGTAAGCGGCGGGTTGTTGGCAGGGTGCGCAACCATCTTTGCATGCCGCTCGATCAAACACAATAGTGCTCAGCAGAGTGCAGGCAACGCATCCTGCTGTTATTCACGGATGCACTGCCTGTTTTGAATCGACCGCCCCTCCACCCCTGCAGGGCATCCGCCCCGCGCCTGGCTACCCCAGCCAGCCCGACCACACCGAGAAGCTGACCATGTGGGAGCTCATGGACGTGGACACGGAGACAGGCATCTCGCTCACCGAGAGCCTCGCCATGATGCCCGCAGCCAGCGTGAGCGGCCTGTACTTTGCAGGCAAGTGCTCCAGCTACTTTGCTGTGGGCAAGATCACGCAGGAGCAGGTGTCTGACTACGCGCTGCGCAAGAAGATGGATGGCAAGGAGGCGGAGCGCTGGCTGTCAACGTCGCTCAACTACGAGCCTTGAGGGGCTGCGACGCAGGATGGCGCGTGAGGCAGCAGCTGCAGTGCTGACTGTCTACATGCAGTGCTGCAGTCAGTTGGGATACATAGACAGTCGTGGCGAGGCAGGGTGTACTGTACAGCGGTGCTTTGGCAGCTGGCTGCCCTTCCTGCTTGGCTCACAGCCCTTGGGTGGCAGTCCAGCAGTGTGCAGCATGCACGCTGAGCAGGTGTGGTGATGAAGCATCTGGCAGTAAGTGTTGTGCAGCACGTGCATTGTGTTGGGGAGGTTTGTACAGGGTGTGCTTGTGTGCTGACAGGCAAGGTAGATGCATAGCGTCCTACTGTGAGTGACAGGGCAGTTGCTTCCCAGCTAGCTAGCAGACTGTGCGTGCTGGTGTGTGCCGTGAGTTGTGCGCAGCTGGCTGTAGTTTTGCTGTTGAGGGTGTGAGTTGTTACTTCGACAGCTGCTGGGGCGATGTACATGTCAGTGAAGAGGAGAGGCTACGAGTCACTCCTTTCCTAGCAGGTTTGACATTGGTGCTGCCGACAGCTTGGATAGCGCAACTCTTGCCACATCTGATTTGGGTGTGCATAGCAGATGCAGGATCGCGTGGGTACGCAGCAGGCGTGCGCAGGGGCATGTACGGTGGCAGTCCATTGGATGCAGTATCTAGTGTGAGTTGGTTGAGGAATCTAGTCCAACAAGGAGTCCTTGTGCGTCGACTTCAAGCAAGTTGCCAGTTAATCTGCATCCTGTTCAAGGATGTGGCACACTGCAAAGCCATTGCAGCTGCGGCTGACGCTGTTTGGGCGGGCTGGTGCCCCAGAAGCTGCTCATTGGATCTGGTGCGAGTTACCCAACTTTGTGTCCGGCGCTATGTAAGAGAACGAGTTTTAAACGGCTCCTGGGCTCCAGGTAAATGCAAAAACTGCGCACCTCAAGCAATGCTGGACCAGGAGACCCCCGCCCAAGTTCTCCTGGTGCTCCGAGTGGGCTGCCATGCAGGCACGCATGCCTGCAGCAAGGCCTCAAATATCCAAACATACCTGTAGCGCAGAGAATTGTGCAGTGAGTATAGCTTTTGGGCGCACTGCTCAGTGACTGCGTCCTACAAGGTATATAGTGACAGTCAGGTGGTGCGGCACGAGTCAGGAGGCACCAACATGGGAGTGGGGTGGGAGTGGGGTGGGTCGGCTGGGTGGTGCAGCATAAGGCAGGTATAGTACGCACAGCGCTAGCAGCACGTCAGCCTGACCTGGCAGGTGCCTGAAAAGGACGCTCAAACATCACATGAAACTCGTCCTCAACTTCATTCAAGTGGCATCCAGGGCGCTGGCATATTCGATCACCTCGTGGCAGAGCTGGGCGCTGTACCATGTATCAAGTTGCCGAAGTAGGGCCACTGGCCCACCCATTATGGAGCCAAACAAGGCTTATGGGGTCCAAAATGTCTCTCTACAAGCAAAGCAAGGGGGAAAGGGAGGCCGAGCATGCACAAGCAGCCAACATACAGTATAGCCTCAGTGTCACATGGCCGATCACGGCTCGTGAGCGCCTCGTACCCGCGCCGTGTCAGACATGAGCCGTAACCGGTCACGAATGGCCACGACGGCACCATGTGACGGCAAGAACAGAGACGCTAGTGATAAATCCATGCGGACGGGCACAATATCTGGTAGCAGCACAGGTGGCACAATGAACCACGCAGCAAACCAGGGTGGGGTTTGTGGCCCTCCTCTGTGGGGGCAGCATACTCCTCAAACAAAAGCACAACCGAGAAACAAATTTGGATGTCAGCGTGGCCCAGGTGGCATCAAAATGCAACATTATGCGCAAAACCCGCAAGGTCCATGGGCAACTTTTCCCCAAGTGGCAAACTGGTGAAGTCTCAATCAAACTCAGGATGCTGACAGACGCAGCACTCCAAGCACAAAGGCAAGATGATTTCTGTGACAACGATGCTATGACACCATACAAACGTAACATTTGCCAGGGCAGCAACAAGCGTCAGCACACTACTGCAGACAGACTATATGCCTTGATACACATGCATGTGCTCAAATCAACCCCAACCCAAGCATGCTGCATAGGTGCACCCATCAGCTGTAAATGCCCAACAGAATGGCTGAACATGCAGTATTCAGCAGTCAATCATCACAATCCAGGTCTGCAATCTAATATCAGTATGTAAAAGGGATGGTGACCCCGCTACCAGCAGCGTGCATGCGGGTGCAACATGACTTGGTCATATCAGATCACACGATCAATCTCAAAGAAAAGTGCACTGTTATCTTGGTAATCCAGCTGTCTGCAGTACAAACGGGGGGCACCAAAAGGCACGACGTGCAGCAAGCATGTCAGGAACATGACATGACAACCCCCCAATGAGCCTCTCGTTGGCTCCTGAATGGGGTTCCAACTCCTCAATGGTGGGGCATGTAAAACAAAGTAAAGTATCACATGCAGCAAACCAATGTGCAGAAGTGCTGCAGTTTCCATAAGCACTAGCAGCCTCTTGCGGGTTTTGGAGCCATTCCTGCCACTGCTGGCAAAGAAATCCTTCTTTATGCACTCAACACCACCTGAGTATCCCAAGCCTCAAAATCTTAAAGCCAGCGTACAGCTGAAGGCAGCTGTCGAGAATAGTCATGGGCACAGGACAAGACACGCTCAAGCTGCTTGCACCACAGAAACCCACTGCCAAATGACGCGGCCAACTGCATATTGTCACGCATGGCACGTGCCAACAAGGATGTACCTGGCATACTCACAACTCTATTCCACATCTCCACAGCAGCTTGCAGCCACAAGCACACCAGGGTACAGGGGTCAAGCACCATATTCTCGTAGTAACAGCAGGCAGCAGGTGGACATGTGAACATGTCCTGCAAGCGTGCGCAGGGACAGGAACTGCACTCTGCTGACCACAATGTTTTGCAGCTTGCTGATCACAGCACTACCTGACCCAGCTGGCTCAGCAAAGCAGGGCCCCATGCCTCAGAGCAGTAGCACAGGGTTAACGACACTCAAGATTGTAACAGCTGCACTTGCACTGAGAGGCTGCCAATGCTCTGCTGTTTGCATCTTGCCAGCATCGCCCACTTTGCTCTGCTACCTGCGTAGCACATGTGCTCAAACAAAGCTTGCAGGAGTTGATGGCACATGCGTCAGCACTGATCTGCCTCAAGCGATACATGCCAATCAATGGCGGGCGCCGGAACATCTGGCATTGACACCGCACTGCAGCCTAGGAAGGTCATAATTCATCTGACGGTTTGCCACCTCCGAAAGCATAACCAACCATACGCAACACAACATGTTTCAATTACGCAACATCGCCGGCCAGCGCAGCAGCGGCCGTCGGCCAGCCAGCTAGTGTGAGTGCATTGAGCCGCATGCAGCTGCTAGCTGTTGTTGAGTCAATATGCTTGATCTTTGCAAACCACAGTACGTCTGTGCGGCATCATATTGGTCTGACGCTGTCAACATGCCCTTCAGCACTTTTTAGCAACTTCTGCCGCAAGTTTAAACACAGCAACTGCACACTGTATTCAACGTTGCCAGCAAGCGCAGTAGCGCTTCTACTTTCCAAACACCCTACCACTTGGCATGAATGCTTGAGCTGCAACAAGGTTCCCAGCTGGTTCCAAATCATAATGCCCAACCATTGCAAATCAGTGCAGTTGTGCAGCAGCATGATTTGCCACGCTCTTCCGGCGTGTGCATCAACAGCTGAAGCATTGCTTGCACACGCGCTGCATTGGTGCTCAAATGTAAGTGTTAGTGTTAGTGTTAGTGTTAGTGTTGAGACTGCTGCGGATCTCTTGATGAGCAAGTTCAGTGGTCAAAATAATGCATCAACGCCAAGCTGGCGCTTGTTAACCCAGCATGCTCTTGCACACCAGCAGAGCAGAGCCTTTCACATGAGCCATAACACAGCAACCTGGCCGGCAATATGCCGACACAGCCGATGTCGGCAGCAAGCTCCGCAACAGGAGGAAGCAAAGACATCCCATCATGCCAGTAACTAACCCAGGATTGCACTTGTGCTCCAACAAAGCCTGCCGGGCTTTGCTGGCACATGTGTCAGTACTGGTCTACCGCAAGCGTTACATGCAAATAAGTGGCCGGCGCCAAAACAGCTGGTGTTGATACCGCACTGCAGCCTGGGAGAAATCATGATCCATCTGACGATATCCACCACTAAACGCATATCCAATCACACATGACACAACATGCCTCACAGCATGCAACATCGCCGGCCAGCGCAACAGCGCTGTTAGCAGCCGTCAACAACTAGCTAGTGTGAGTGCATTGGGCCGCGTAAAGCTGCTAGCTGTTGTTGAGGCAATATGCTTGATCTTGGCATTGCACAGTGCATCTGTGAAGTATCATATTGGTCTGACTCTGTTGGCACGCCCTTCAGCTCTATAGTTGCAGGAAGGTCCCCAGCTGGTTCCGTTTCACCCATCCCACACACCTTCAAAACAGTGACAGGCTGGCAAGGACGGTTCCAAGCCAAGGCCTCAGCATGCAACTTGCAGCGCGGCTTTGGTGCCTCAGCAGGCTTCCACGTTGCTGGCGGCTGACAGGCGCGACTTGGCCGGCGCGCGGGGTGCTGCGGAACGTCTGCTGCTGCTGCTGCTGCTGCGCTGGCTGCGCCTGAGCAGCATCTTTGCAATTGTTGCTGCTGCAGGGCGTGCAGCTGCTGCTGCTGCTCCCGCCGCTGCTGCTGCTGCTGCCGCCGCTGCTGCTGTTGCTGCACCTTGCCCAGCGGCTGCCATGGTTGAGCCGTGCCCGCGCCGCTGCTGCTGCTTCAGACACTGCAGGCTGAGCAGTTCATCACGCCTGCCCAGCTGCTCACGCAGCAGGTTGCAGTTGCCAAGCAGCAGCTCATTCCTGTTGAGCAAGTTTGCGTGGTCGAGCTGCAGCCCCTGCAGGCTGCTGAGCTTTGCTGTGAGCTGGTGGCAGTGTGCGCGCAGGGCTGCGTTCTCCTGTGCTGCCTTTGCTGCCTGTTGCTGCATCTGCCGCTCGCGTGCCTGCCGCATGCCAGACTCAGTCTTGGACTCCTGCCCTAGCACCGCAAGCTTGTACTCTGACGTCTTGCTGAGTGCTGCATAGGCTGCCTGCCACTTGGCATTGTCATTCCGTGCATCACACAGCTGCTGCTGCAACTCTGCTATGTCTGCAGATGCAGCGGCCAGGCTGGTGCTGCCGCTAGTGCTGCTGCTGCTGCTGATGGCACCATCTCTGCTGGCAGCCTGCCGCTGTGCTTGAAACATCTGCTGCAGCTGCTCGTGACTGAAAGTAGACCGGCCAGTGGTGAGGGGCCTGTGGCTGCCGCTGCTGCTGTTGTCTCTGCTGGGGATCACGTCCAGTATGCAGTCGCTGCTGTCCAGCCGCGACTTGTCAGCTGAGCTGCGGGCATGGTCGCCCAAGGGGTCTGACCGCACGCTGCTGCTGCTGCTGCTGCTGCTGCTGCTGCTGCTGCTGCTGCTGCTGCTGCTGCAAAGGGGGTTCCTGCCAGCAATGCCGGTGCGACCCAGCAGCAGCCTGTCGCTGCCTGCCTTGGCCTTGCTCATGTCCTTGCTGCTGCCGCAACGCAGGAAGCTGCTGCTGCTGGCAGGTGGGAGGGTAAAATAAGTTGTGCGCGGAACTGCAGCACTGGCTGGGAAGCTGAGGACGCTGCTACGAATATGTGGTCTGGCATTGGTGTCGCTGCTTGCTGCTGCTGCAGCAACACTGCTGCTGCCTGCTGCTGTAGCTGCAATGTCTGCGTTCCTGCAGGCTGTTGCACATGATGGTGATGGTGATGAAGGTGATGTGATGCCCGTGCTGCTGCCCTCATTGTTGGCACTGTTGGTGAAGCTGTCTGGACAGGTGGCAGGCTTGATGGTGATGTTGACACTTTCAGCCACGCTACAGAGCAACATCAAAGTGAACAACGGCCATGTAACAGCAGCAGAGGTGCACATAGTGAGGCAGTGGAGTTGAAAGTCGGCTATCATGTTTGATTCTTATGTGTGTTTGCTGTGCTGTTGTATAGCGGCACCAGGTGGTGGTGGTATTGTCTGTACATTTGGGAGGTTCTGTTGTACTGCTTTTTCACGCACAGGTGCTCTCAGAACTTGGCAAACAATGGATCTGCAGCTAAAAAAACCCAGTGCTTCATCGCTGTGCCACACATTCTATTGCTGCTGCTTGTATGCCATCAGATGAGGCAATGCATTGCTGCAGCTGCCAGCTGGCACGCACCTGCTGCAGCTGTGCTGAGGCGAGGCCCGGTTGTCAGCTGTAAAGTCTGACTGTGAGTCGAACGCCTTCGCTGCTGTCACCACAACACTGCAACACGCTGCAGTAATGGCAATAAGACCCCAGGCACTGTTCAGGGGGAAGCTGGTGGGCCCAGGAAGCCATGCCGTGGCATGGCGGGGAGTGGCGTAACAGCCCAAAGCGAGGATGGTCACGCCCAGGCACAGGGCAAGGACGCGGGTAAAGCGTGATGTGCCCAGAAAGCCAGTCCCAGAGGATGTGCAGGCAGCTCTGGCCGCAGGGCCAAACTGCTGCATTGCCGTAAGCAGAAGTGAAAGCCAAGATAACATTGTTTGTTGCCGAAATCAAAAATTTTCGTCATTATTTTGTGTGTAGATATCTGTTTTGCAACAGGGAAGAGGCACGAGCTGCCAGGAGCCTACGTTCTGCAGCGGTACTGTCACTGTCAAGTAACTCGTCATTTGACGGTGGTTCTGCAAGCAATGGATGCGTCATATGAAAAAAGTATTGAATACATATGATGCTGTTTACCTGGTGCTGAACTACTCAACATTGCTCTTTGTCGGTGCTGGGAGGTTTGTGTAGTGCTGCTGTTGCTATGGTCGCAGCTAGTTGAGCCAGCGCTACGAGGAACGCTAGTAAATCACTCTAGGCTGAATACAGTCAATGAGTGCTACATTCAGCGCTCGGTACGACTTATGGTTATGCTAGCTGAAGTAAAACCTGGCTGCTTGCACTGGTCTGACCCTTATCACATGTGATGAGGTGTACACCTGGAAATAGCAAACTCCATAGTGAAAAAAACATGCACGAATTAAGATCTGCGTCAGATCTGCGATGACAGCAGGTCAAGGACCTCGCAAATATGACCCTCCTTGTAGTGCTGGCTAGCTATAGCTAGCTAGCACTAAGGTCGGCACTTTGTGCGCAGCCACTTCTTATGCACGGCGGAGTGCTGCTGCCAATGACGTCCTTACCAGTTTTTACAAAAGTATCCGAACGATCACTGTTGGGCAGTACAGCACAGCCGGCTATCAAAGCCTGGCAACCTGCAGGCCAGCTTGTGCCGCAAACAGAGTGCCAGTGAAGCTGCAGATCATGTTGACTGTGTTTCCCTCAACGTCTTGCTGTTGCTTGAAGAAGCAGGTGCAAACGTGCCTAAGCCTGTCAGCCTCTGCATGAGGCATGCCCAAGTGTATGCACATCTATTGTCAGGCAGTGCCTGACTCGGCGCCTCCCTCCCAGCCGTCGATGGGCTTGTCGTGCAGCCACTTGGTCGCCACCCAGTTCTCGCCGCGGCCCCTCACCGGGCAGGCGCCAGGCGCCGTGCAGCACACGCGGGTCGGTGCTGCGGTCGGGGTGCATGCTGTAGAACAGCGCAGCGCGTCGCCCGCCCTCGGCTTGTACTTGAAGTCGCCTCCCTCGCAGGCGGTGGAGGCTGTCGTGAGCCTCGCAGGAGGACGCGCCTGCAGAGTGACACGGGTGATGCGGCAGGCAGCAGGGGGCAACCCTCCGCTTGCACACCCTCCGCTGCTCCTTGCAGCTCCAACTGACGCCGCCGTTGCCAAGCACCCAAGCTGCCTCCTTTGCCCACACGTCGCCAATGAACAGCGTGGGGATGGCGCCTCCCACAGCCGTCACATACTCAGAGCTTGCAGGGAAGTTCACTCCCTCTGAAATTTTTGAGGGAACTGAGTAAAAACTTCTGCCAGAAAGTGCCCTTGTCTAAAACCTTGATCAGTTGAGTGCTTTGCATGCAGTCCCGATGGGCTGCACATCATGTGGACTGGCAACAGACTTGGCTGGATCACAGCCAGGTGACGAGTGCTGATGTCATCCAGCGCTATATTTCAGTGACAACACACCACACTGCATCTCACCAGGTATACACATATACAGCACGGTTGAAAATCCTCTGGAGGTGTTGAAGTCGGCATTTCTGCTCATCAGGAGTGCTTGCCTGCCTCGGAACTCTCTGCCAAGTTCACAGTGATCCTGGCCTTGGCAATGTCGACATAAGCATCTGCACTACAAGCAAGGTCATGCAGGCCGACAACAGCATGCCCAGAACTTACATGTCAGCAACATACGTGTTGGGAGTGACACACATGCACACCCAAGCTGTTGTGGATGCATTGGCATCCTCATATTTAGCAGAGACGAGCGCTAAAAGGTTGTGTTGGCTTTCTACAAGGTTTAGCAGGCTAGGGAGTGAGATATCTAGGAGGAAGTGAGATATATAGCTGATATAACATCAGCTGAAGTATACACAGT